>JAQGAH010000354.1:0-44608 GCA_034696885.1 Lepidocyrtus paradoxus | reverse complement strand
TGAGTGCATTAAAAATCGGCTTGAAATATATAGAAAATGTGCTAATTGATGCAAATATAGTTACACATATAATAATTTACGCTTAAAAAACTGTACTCCACCTACCCCAGAAGTGTGCTTCAATTTTTTTTACCTAGCGTTCACCTTTACATCATTCGAAGCGATCTTGTTTTGCGTAATAGAACATATTTGCGCACATAGTTTTGTTTTAGCTGCATCACTGCAATTTGCATTGACATTGAGAATAATAATAATGATAATAAAACCGCCAACAATTACGACACGCTTTGTTTAAGAATTTGTAAGACTCGACTTGAAGCTTGAGAATATAGTGCATTAGGGACTTGTAACAAATAACATGAAGGGCTTTTTGCTCATCACACAAGTATAACTAGCACAACGATCGAATCTCATTTGAAAGAACACATATATCGCGAAGGAATACACAAGGGAAACAGAGGACGATGACGAGAAAGGGGGAAGATAAGAGAGAGTTAAAGATAAGATAAAAGTAAGAAGGTTAACAAGAGAACAAAAGATACAGAGATTTGTTTGTTTTTTTACCAAAACTGGTGACACCACATACCTAGCTTTAACAGAGGTCACAACAGTACCAACAGTAACATTTTCACGGATGAAAATAGGTCCATAAGCAGCCTGGTCCCAAATTGGTGGCATACTATTGCGATCAACCACATCCAGCTCCACATCCACTACAGCGTACAAGGGCTCCTTTCCTTTGTCTGAGGCTTGAACTTGCAAGCGATATTTCTCACGCTAATCAAAATCCAGTCAAAATATGCTTGACTAGTTGGCTCTCACAAAAATTACATGAACACAGTAAATACCATACCAGCACGAACAACTCACTCAAGTCTAAGTACAAAACTTTCTCTCAAAAAATCGTTTTTATATAGCATACCAAAAAACAGGAAACAAAAGGTTATTCAGACTCAATAACGGTTCGTCATTCAAAATTATAATTAATTACTTTTGTAATAATATAGTTTTGTTCCATTATAAAAGAGCTGTACTGTATATATTACGTTACGGCATGGTCTACTTAAAGTCTACTTAAAAAACGGTTTCTCTCGTATGCATTCAGAGAAAAATATAGCATTCCTCATTAGATAAAAAACTGCGATGGCATAGTTTATTTATCTCAAAAATATCTGGATGAGTACTTATACTCATATTTATGCAAAAATATTTAGAACGATGACAGACAAAAATACTCTTGCCAATCGTTACTTTCGCTCAAAATGTATTCTATTTATGCCTACAAATATAATTCGCAAAAATATTGTTTCCTTTGTAAAACAGTCTTGCAAAAAGGATTCACCTCCGGTTTAAGTTCTTTAAAAAAACAAAAATTTCAACCAGCTGGCGAACGAAAAATTGTAATTGTTGCTGTTCAAGAAAGCATAAAAATTGTATATGGTTTCAAAAGTGTCACTTTGAGAAGAGTTCCCTACTTCAAAAATTTGATAAGGGATCAAAAATTGTAGAGAAAAATACGTGTACAAAGCTCGAGTTCTGGTAAAATAGCTTTTTAGATAGACAGAAAAATTGCATTGTTGATATTATTAAAATATTGCAGGCACAGAAAATTCTTGAATGAAGCAATTAGGGATGTACATAGGTATAGAATTTAGATTGAAAGCTGAACAATTACTATTTAAGGAAGCTTGCAAAGCGTCGGCAACAAATGTTCATGCAAGGATAATTGGATCAATTAATACAAAACCAATGATAATTATACTACTGAAAATATTTTTGTTATCTTTAAGATATAGGTATATTTAAATATTTAGTCTTACGAAAAAGCATGCCTGAAAGTGAAGGCAGTACAGAAATCATAATTAATTATTACAAGAACAGTATAAGCATGAGTTGCAACGGCAAGCAAGGGAAATGAGTTTTCATGTCCACAAAAAGATTTGAGAAAGTAATCACAGTTGGTTGGAATTGGAGGAGCCGTTTTGTGGTTGTTGTCGATGGTGTTGTGTTGTATTGATTTGTCAAAGAGAAGTTTCAAGTTGCAATGGTGGCGCAGGTGGCAGGCAATTTAGAGAATTTGAGGGAGGTAGAACATAGGAAACGAATGGCATATACAAAACAGAAATAGAAAAATGACTGTGTAGAAATAAATTCAAATTAAGAATTTTCTTGTAATGACGTAATTTCTAATGATCTCATTCTTAATCATGGATAATAATAATTGATAACCCATTGAACAAAACTTATTTCTTTCGTGCATTGCAAAAAATTTAAACTGAAGGTTGACTCGACTTGACCTTGCACAAAAGTGCTTTTCATGCATGACAAAATATCAAAATAAAGTCCCTGATCATCAAAATTATTTCACATTTCATGCAAACTGATAACTGAAGATCAAATTAAGACAACTAATTTTACAAGTAATATTGCAAAAATTCTATTAAGTTAAACTAAATTCCTAACGAAGGTCTTAATCTAAATTACAGGAGGTCAGGGAATTGATTGTGCTCTGAAATATTCTACCTTAAATATTTGTGCAAATCTTCATAAAATATTAATTCCAATTAAGAGTTACGAGAGCTATAAGGGACACTCTAATTAAATGATGACTGGCATTTTTCAATTTGAAGTGCCAGTTGAAATTTCAGAACCTCAAAGACTCTGGCGGGAAAAGATTGAGGGGGAGGTTGGTATTTCAATACAAATTCTACGGAGGGCAAATAATTACCGTGTCGTAATCGTGATATGACATAAAGTCGTGTGTTCAAGAGAAGAGTGAAAAATGTATAAAACAAGTAAATACCTTATTACCAAAAAGCAAGAAATAATTTAATTACTCCATAAAGCACAGAGAAGAAAATCTTTTGCTGGCTGAATTACTCATTTCTGGATCCCTTTAGTACAAACTGCTTAAACAATTTAAAGTCACCATTAACCATTGCATAATTAAATGGAATAAAATTATGCCCCAGAGATTACAAACCGTAAATTCTCAATGAGAATTTCCCATATATGTAATGCGTAAATAGAGAATGCTTTGTTATGAAGTTCAACTACCAAAGTATTCCAAGCCCCTAGATAATTTCAAATTGACAAGTTAATCCTACAATTTTGCACGTTTAAAAGTATTTACTCGGTGAAATTTTTTGCAAAGTGAAAAGTACCTGAATATGATATGATGATTGATACCTAAATCAAGCTATTTAAGTAAAATATGCCCTGACACGAACATTTGATTATATTATTGCATTGTCCTGCCTATTACTTTAATGTCTTCTGATATCAATGACTAATGGTGATAGTCAATATAACTTGAGTTATTTGTGATAGTTTCAGGCAACTTACGTCGAGTGGCTTCTTAAGGATAATCCAGCCAGACTCTGGCTGGATTTCAAAGTATTCGAGATCAGAAGGATTATGGGGAGCGGAGAGGGAGTACACAATTGCACCATTATTATCAGCATCTTCATCGGAAGCTGAGACACGGAGAATGTTTGTCATCACGCTCGTGTCTTGTTTCACATTTTCAACGTATTTCTGTAAATTAGGAAAGTTGAATTGAATACGTTAAACATGTAATTTTGCACAACGAGTAAGGACTACTATCGATTCTCCATAACATAGAAAATTTAACCGAACCTGTCGATCAAACAATGGTGGATTATCTGAAACAAAAAGTATATCGACGTTTAAATAATAATTATTAACCTCATTTATAACTGTAAGATGCATTATTCAATTCCATTTATTATTATGTGTTACCATTCTGATCCTCGATTTCAACAGTGAAAGAGCACACGCCTTCAAGTGCTGGGTCTCCGTGATCGGTTGCTTTTACCGTGACGGAAACGAACTTTCCGTCATCTCCCTCCCTGTCAAATACCTATCAGAAAAGTTTTGAAAAAAAATGATTAGGGGAGTTTGACAAAGTTATATCCTTATTCCCAATTGTATATCTGGGTAAGTAGATGGCCTAGAAGCTAACCTTGTTTGTAAAAATTTCTCCCGTTTCCTGATTGACCGTGAACTTTGCTCCCTTCTGGTTGGGCTGCTGAACGATTGAGTATTTTACTTGACCGTTCACGCCCTTGTCCTCATCCGTTGCATGTACTTTCAACACCGGGGTTCCATTTGGAGCTCCTTCCATTACTTTGGGGTTATAGGTTGAACAATCTTTGAAGATGGGCTTGTTCTAGTATCATAAAGAAAATTATGCATATCTTATCAACTGTGGTATGTTTTTTGTTGGCATAATTAGTTTTGCACAAATATTTATTGAATTACATCGTTGACATCCGTGATAAAGACAACGACCACAGCAGTACTGGTGTGAATCGTCGCTGCACCACCCTCACAACAAGATCCATCATCAACGGCAGTCACGTTAAGTTCATATTTATCCCTATCCAAGTCAATTGAGCCACTATGTAGTCGGATGACACCAGTATAGTCCTCAATGACAAACTGTCCCGATTTCGTACCACCGCCAACAAATCCAAATCTGAAATGTCAAGGACAAGTTGTCATTAAGACTGAGCCAACTACACGGAAATAGCATTACTTCCATAAATATTTATGATAAGGTTGTCCCTGATTTTCTTATTATGTGGCTTACCTGACATTATCACCGTCCTTATCCGAGGCCACAACTGTGGTCACCAATGTTTCAGGCCCCGCATTTTCATCCACGTTGGGGGTGTACACTTGCTGAGAGAATTTCGGCTCTTCGTCGTTTTTATTCTTTGTGTATATGCGAACGGTTGCTGTTCCGGTTTGTACGGGATCGCCTTTATAATACAGAAGGGAATATTTGTCAAGACATCAAAAAGTACAGTAAAATAATTAGAAATGTGAAAGGTCGAATCAATTATCTCCTATAATTAGCCAGCTCACCTTTGTCACGAGCCGTTACGACAAATTCATAGTATGCATTGTTGTTATCTGCATCCAACTGCTTGGCATTCCTTATCACTCCGTTTGGATCTATGCTAAAGTGCTCATCCGACACCAGATATTCAATTTCAGCGTTGGAACCTGAATCCGCATCCGATGCTTTCACCTTCAATATGGACGTTTCTATTGGAAGATCCTCGTCAACGTTGTGGGCTTGGTAGTCTGGAAGCTCAAATTTCGGCTGTTGAAAGATATAACAATAATTTATTAATTCTCCGGTTAAAATAAACAGTTTTTAAAAAATATTTCTAATTATCAATTCCAAACTTACCGAATTGTCATTCACATCCGTTACTCGGATAGTCAACTGGAATTAAAGAAAGGATTTATATTAGTTGCAGAAGTGCAATAGTCATCAGCTTCAATTGTTCACTCGTCATAAATATATTTGTTTTTGTGTTCTGACCTCAACTGTCGTAGAGAATCCGCCCGAGTCTTCCGTCGCCGTCACAATAAGTTGGTAAACATGTGGTTGTCTCAAGTCTTCAAAGTCAAGTTCCTTGGCTAGTTTAACGATTCCTGTGCTGGGCCCAATGTTAAATGTTCCAGCGCCTTGATGACCTTGTGCTTTCAGAGTGTAACGAATCTCCCGATCAGCAAAGGATTTCGCTTTCACGGAAATGATGCTGAAAGGCAAAGAGATCAAATGTTCATTAATAAAAGGAAATTACTAGTCCATTATCACAACTATCAAATGCTCACACGGCCGGGACCTTTGCTATTTGAATAATATGACCTTTTGGCATTTTAAATTTTGGTTCCTAATACATTTTCTTGTCATTGTATAAGGGCTGTTAGTTGAAGTAAGGGGTTTGACACCTAATTTTGACCAGATTAAACCTTAAGTAAGAGTGAAACTGTGAGCAAATCAGATATAACTAGGATCTATTATTCTCATTAGGGAAAAGGCAGCTTTTCTCTTTGGACAGTACCCATTCACAGAATTAAGTCTGTGTGATGTGGTGTCGTCCCGTTTATATCTCCCCAGCTTGTTCATTTAAGTTAATTTGCTATTTAAGCTACGTATTTGGTATTGGCTAGGGGAAAGTTTTGCAGTTTTGGACATGTGAAAGGTCCATCAGAAATTAGAAAATATGGCATCCCGCGAAGGGATTTATTTATTTTTAGGACACCCTCTGTTGGCAAGTGGGATCGGAGCATTATACACCTTATTTGGCACGTTTCGTTTCTCCCGCACCACCAAGTGGACTCACGAAATCGCATTACAAGCATTACAAGCATTAAAGTGGAGACAAAAAGTGAAGGCCAGGATCTACCCGTGGGAATGGCCTTTTTCTTGCCAACCTTCTTAAAGAGGATTCTAAATGTAATGAAGACTAACAATGTGGAAATAATTCTTTTATGTAGGAGGCCAACAAGGACGAAAATTAAAGTGAGATAAGCTTTTCTCAGGCCTTTTGTGACATTTCACGGTTGCTGCTCCGCTTTCTTTCAATAAAATATAAATTGAGTTTGGATATGCCCCTTTTCAAAGGATTGTCCTAAGGGCTTGTATATATACATACACGTGTTTTCATACCTAACATTTCACATATCGCATTCCACCTACATTCATGTGCAGCTCACATAACATAACCTTATCATGACCTATTATAAACTACAATCTCATATTGGTTGTGTGTAGTTATCTGTATATATCCTATTTTCAGACATCCAATAATACATCAATTATTTCTGAGAACATATCTGCTCACTTCAGCAGGCTTTCTTAACCGTGGGCGTAGATAAAATTAAGATGGACAAGCAAGATTCATGGGTTTGACATTCTGCTTTGCTGCCACATTAAATATTTAGTTAGCTCATGGATCAACTGATTACTATGATAAGACGTTAACTTTTATAAAGTCACAAATTAATAATTGGATGCTTGAATAATGAATATGGTGGTATTTTGCACTTATACAATACTGGTTAGATGAAGCTCAGAACTTGCAGATAAATGACGCAAATTATTGGGGAAGTAAATTTGTATGAATCTTGTCCCTGTCACGGTCTCACTTGTCTGAGACCGTGACTGAGAAAATGAACAAAAGCACCATAGTAGAAAGCTATAAAATGCAGACAAGATGTAAGTGTGTATATTTCCGTTTTGTTTTCTTTATGCTGACATGTATTCCTGCATCATTGATAGATTGCCAATGTCAATCATATTAAATAGTAATAACCTTAAAGACTTTGCATGTACAAGGATATAATTTATTGGTAATTTAACGATTTTCTAACCCTTCATGTTCTATATCTACAGGAAAATGATTATTTAACCCTTAGTAATACTCTTTAATACTTTCTACGTAAATTCAAAATTGCAGTAGTAAATTTTATTATGAAGTGCTTCGCCCAGTACACCCTACTCTAGTCCAGTCAAAGTATCAATAAAATAAAGTAATTTTTATTGAACACACTGTATATACATATGACACTCTAAAACCACTCGTAAATGTAAGCCTCCATTAACCACGGAAGCTTCCATTTCATACGCTGTATGAAAAATGAAGGAGCCGAATTCATGATCGAATCAGTAGTAAACTGTTTTTTTCGTCGACTAATACCAACAAAAAGGCCTAAACGTTGTGCGCTAGTAGAGTGGAGTCAGGGAGAAAGCAAACTTTCACTCTATCACCCCGTAAAAGAATAAAATGATTTTTATTATCATGATTTTAAATTTTTTTATTGTCTTACGTACACGTCCACTTATCTAGATGATCTATGATATATAAGACCTTAAGAAAGTTGGACATGACAAACTACTTCGTAGAACACTTTTCACCTTCCAATAAAATATGAAAGTTAAAAAGAAAAAGTTATTGGGAAAATTCACGAGTTAAGCATGAGAATCGGCAGACTCATTTTCAGCCAGTTTGGATCTCTTCCGGTTTTTCTCGACAACAAATTTGTCGTAAGAGCTTTCTGTAAACTATGAAAATATCTACACTCCCGTAAGCGTACTTAATTCGTATATTAATTTTTAAACTGCAACGTGTCCTTTTTACTTGCAAAGAATCTGTTTTCCACTCCTTGGTCTACGCACATTTTATATTTTTAATGGCGTTCAACTAACTATTCATTCTCATCTCAACGCACTAGGAAATTTTTTGGCCTAGACACTAGAGGTCCTACATAGTTAGTGTATAAATCTAGTTGATGAATGATGACACTTGCCAAACTTATCGTTAGTGGGGTAAAAAAAACTTTCAGATTCACATACGCGTAATACCCACAATAAAATCGGTCATAAAGGCGACCTTGGTAGGAATAAGAATAGTCATACGAATAGCAACACATTTGATATTTATCCCATCCTTGTGCTTTCAACTGATACCGAATTTTCATAATGATTTAATGGCTCTTACAGAAAACCATTTATCAGGGAGCAATAAAAATTTGTCATTCCCATTTTTCACTACAGGTATTTCCAGCATCGTAGCCCAGCCAGCGGGGGATCTCAAAATAACGGGGACAGAAGTCCAAAAAACAATTTTTCATATATCTAAGAAATCTCTCTAGATCAACTAAGATAAATGGACAAATATACTGATAGGTTGGCTAGCCTTTACAGGCCATTACGGCATAGTATTATACTTTCAAATGACAATTGTATAAGGATAAAGATCCTTTTGGAAGTTACAAGGGCAGAAATAAAAAAGTTTTCACTTACTCCGAGTCCTTCTTCCGATTTTCAGGGATTTCTGCTTCATACTTTGGCATATAAAACTGAGGCGGCCTCTTTCCACCAACAATGGACAGACGCTCTTCAGGAGTGGATTGATAACTCCGTTCGCTGATCCTCCCATTCTGATCTTCTGCCTTTACATAGAGCACATACTCCATGTCCAGTTGGAATGGATCCGTCCCGCGAGTTCGCACCACTCCGGATCTCTCATCTACTTCGAATCTTCCACCAGCTAGAAAGTTGAATGATATTTTTTTATTAATTTATAATTGAATCAAAAAGGGCTGAAAAGTTAGAGATGGGCTTTTCTGCAATTCTTCCGGTCTAAATAATAATTAGCATAGTAATTATCTACTTCACTTCTCTCATGAGCTGTAACACTATAGCTTCCCCATCTAATTGAATCATTAATGTTGAATTAAATGCATTTTCTTCATCAAAACTGAAGGAAATATTCTATTCATAGTTAAAATTAGGAAGATCGTTACTTCAAAGAGGAAATGAGGCCACATATGTAGATCTTCTAATACCCCCCTGTCATAGACAGTGAAAGTTCAGTAAACTTTCCCCTCAAAAATTAGTCACGAATTCTTTCTCTTTGTTCCCAACTCGTATAGGGAGTTCGAGTTGAGAACGGAACTGCAAACTTTTTTGCCTATTACTGCGAAAAGTGGCCTTTCTACAGAATCTCTTAAATTATTTGACACAAGTATAGCTCCTACAGAGACGGAACGTGTGTTCCCTATCTATAGTACCTTCATTGTGGTGCAGTTACGTGTCCTAGCAGAATAACTATTAGAGCAATATGTGCACATGTCGGCAATCCAAAGTTTATCGTGCGAACTCAACTTTTTCCTTTTGCCCGACTCATTTTCAACCAATAAATTTGAAATTGTCGGACAAGTCGTTAGAATGAAAAGGTTTGTACAGTTCTAGCAAGACCTTTATTGTTTTTCAATCTTTAAACTGCCCACGTACTACCAATAATACACTAACTACAATGACTATGAGGGACAAGGAACTGTACTAAATAACATGATATGACTTGGTATAACATATATATTTAATTTTTCCCTTCAAATTTCATAGTGAGCCTGCAGCTCCTATTGAATTGCAGCTATATGTATATGTATGTCAGTACAAACTCGTTCCATCTACTTGGTTCAAAATAGTAAAAAAATTGATTTCTGATTCGAGCACTGAAAAGGCACGTAGCCTCGTTTAACATAAAATGGAATTGGATAAGGAATTCTTTCCAACTGAGATGTTTTGATACATGAGGCGAGAGACTTTAAATTGCACACGTTCTGGTATAAACGGAATGGAAAAGTATTAGTAATAGATTTTACTGTGCTATTGGCGATTTTTTCTTATTGGTTCATTTTGAAACTTAACAGCAAATTTAGTTGAAGTGGTACCAATACATTTATAGTAGTTCTCTGCATCTATTATGATGTGCATTTTTCATTAGCATTGGTGAAGAATTTCTAATCTAATCTGGTACTAAATACTATAAATTAATCTTTTGAATGTTGACAATGAATATCCGGAAGAGCATTGTACTCTATTCTCATGTTATTGTGCATTGAAGAAACTACGTTGGCGAAAGTTGCTCAACTGGGAAGAATGAACTTACTTCGGTCCCTCACTATGAAATAGTGAATGCTATGATCCGTATCTGGGTCACGAGCTTGCAATGTAAAGACTGGAGTGTTTGGTGGAGCATTCAGCTGAACCACGGCTTGCATTGGTAGTGGTCGGTTAATGAAACTGGAATGAAAGAGAAAGTTATTTGCAATATAAGTATAGATAATGATAGTCGTATAATGTTCTCTCGGTGTCTTCCAACTGTAATTTTTTATTTAAAATTATGCAAATTCACATTTAACAAACATAAATGTTGGTTAACTTACTAGGGATTCTCGTCATTGACATCCTTCACGTAGATAATGACTCGCTGGTTGTCCGTATCTGTAAATTAGGATAAACAAAGATTGTTGATAAGTTGGGGTTCGTCATTGCATTTACGTCTAGTTTAAATAGTTAAGCAATAAATTACAAATATTAAAGAAAATTATCGAAAATTACCGTGTAGAAGGCAGAATAAGAGTTATAGTCATACGCAATGAATTAGCTAAGCTATAGTCATATACAGAATGGGCTAATTTGCTACACATTTCATACGAAGATGTCTATATTTCCAAACACCACGTACTTTTCTCAATGTAAACATGCCCAGTCTATAAAATCCAACCCATCATGAATTAGCTTTCAACCGTCAATAATTGTCTCAATAAAAAAGATAGGGGTTGGTGAAAGCAGTCATTTATGTTATTATTACTGTTATTAGTAGCAAGCAACAAGCCAGTTCCGAACATGATTAATGAATACGATAACACAAAACAACACAATAGCAAAAACCAATAAAATGTCTGCAATCCCCAGTCTTTTGCTATTAAACACCAAACACTATGTGTTGGGGGTGGTGACTTGACGGATTGTCATTAGGTGGCTAGAATAAACATGTTTACATAAATTAGGGCTTGCTTTGTGTCCATATAAGCAAAAGTTATTGACATCATTCTATGATGTAGTCCTTTATAAAATAACAATGAACGCAATCCACATATAAAATGAATAAGGCCACAACCAACCAATTTTGACTGTTGTATCTTCATTTGTGTGCTCAGCAACATCATCATTATTTGGAAAATCAATGACACAAACGAGCCGAGACGAGCTCAGTAGAGTGAATCGCGTGTTTGTGCCTAGTAAGTGGCTTTGTTAAAATTCATGAACCACGGCAAAGAGCAGTGGAGGAAACTGGAACGTTAACTTTCCCTTCCTAACGTGCTACCTATGAATCGGGATGTTGTATGTAATTGTAGGAGTGAATGAGTAGGTTTGTATTTATTTAAGGGGCACTTTGCGGTTATAATTATAAAGTAGATGAGCTTTCTCCTTGGAGCAGTAGCTGATATACTTTGATGAAAATAATGCAAAAACATCATAATATTTGCTAGTTTGAGTACGAAAAGTCAAGAGAAAGATCAAGCAAACATGGCAAAAACATATAGATTAAATAGAATTGTAAGCGCTTAATAGCAAAGTAAACAAGATATAACAAAGAAAACAACAACTTTCTCCATTATTGGCAGAGTACGAACGAAGCACAAAGGTTTAGAAATTTTCTACAGAAAAATATACGCAATGTTCGATCATTACAATGCATATTTGTATAGTGAACTATATTATAAAGAGGAATATGTGAAAGTTACTTACATTTCATCCCTGTTTGTTCCGATATAATCCAGATAGGCAGCAGAAAAAGGAGAAAAAAGAAAAGAAATAATGTTATTATTATATTTATATTTCATTACAGAGTTGTGTGATGGAAGGGAAAAGCAAGAGGTATACATTTAAATAGCATCCTATTATTAACCTATTTATCATTGCATTAAAGTTTGTTTTCTCGAACCTTAACATTAGACTGAATATTTTTCAGCTGTAGTTTTGTTATGCTCGTTATATTAAAAATTACTAAATTACAAATTTTTCCATTTTTAGACGGTATGAAACTGTCTAAATCATTACATATCCAACTCAATTCTAACTGAAATGTAAGCTGAATCTCAACCTAACCAATGTACCGGAGTAGCAAGACTAGACAAATTTTTTAATGTCGGGGAAACGTTTCTTTGAAACGTTTTCAAAGAAAGCGTCAAAGAGGACACAAGATAAAACTAATTTCTGTTTATTTCTTTTCATTTTCCTCCATCCCCTTTTTCCTTCCTCCATCCTCCTTTTCATTCTATTTTCTCCTTAATGTGATTCGTGTGCAGAGTGCAGCAGACCCATAGAAAATTGTCTATTCAGCAGGCAAGCAGCTACAACTTATTAAGTACGAGCCGACAGTTTTCTTTCAGCTATGCCGTACACCATGTTCCTTTTTACTTTCTTTGAGAAATATGCTGATGTAATGACTCTTCCTACAACTTTTTGTTATGTCATCTCGGGCTGATAATAATCTTCAAGATGCCGCAAAGTGCTTAGCAGCGCTTTTGAACAGACTCGATGATTTTCCCCCTTTTCATAAGCGCATTCCGAGAAAGAGAAACTAGAACGTTATAGCAGGACCTGCGACTATCTTCCTCATCATGTCAACTCTTAATGCAAAAATTTACAAGTCTTTAGTTCCGAGAAGACCCTCGTAACTCCGGAGCATTTCTAGTATCACCCCCGCCCAACCGACATAATCGCATTAATAAATGAATGCTTTGAAAAGATGTCCAAATTACGTCAGCGAGAGAATTTTACAGGTATCAAGGAAAAAGTCCATTAATATGCAAATGCAGTATCCAGATCCATTGCACCGTGAAAACATCAGAAGACAAGTTCATCAACTGCTCTCGATGCAAGGCTGTGTGCACTTTTAAATGTCTTGAAAGTTCAGATATTAAGCAGAAGCAAAAGATGGGTAATATTTCTAAAAAAACATTTCCTCTGTGAAAGTGAAAGTTGGAGTTAATGTACTTCCATCAAATCTTCAAATATAAATTCCTAAACAAGGGAAAAAAACATGATGGAGAAAGTACTTAATATCTCTTGCACGTGGCGTTCTCCACCCCCGCCACCTTCAATAATGACTTTCTCTTGAAATCGACATGAATGTGGAAAAACGTTGCCAACATTTTACAAACTTGTAGTTTTGAAGTCCATAAGTCTTTTCATAGCTGTTAAAATATAAACGACGTGTTTGTAAAAAATATTGCTACCAACATTATAATAATATTTAAGTCATGATTTATGCCACCAAAGGGAAAAATGCACATCCAAGCATGAATCGTTCAAAAGTGGCATTTGCGGGCGTATTCAAGTACACTACTTTATAGAGCATGAACGTAAAATCCCACTCCCACATTTTACTTTTACTTTACAACGCCTATGTTGAATTCTGGGTGAGGAATAAAGACATCATGTCATGTAAAATGCAAAGAAAGGAAAGGGAAGCTGTCAACGTTTTGTGGGAAAAGGTAAAATGTATGTCTCCATTCTCCCTTATTGTAGACATAGCTCACGGCAAAGGCTCATGGTTGATTTGAAGTACTGTAGGACCGTGTTTGGATTGTGAAGAGTTAAAAAATTGTTTCAAGCTTCGATTTAACCAAGCGCAGGTACTTTTCCTATTTTTTCTTATGAACTTTCTTTCCTAAAAGCACATTTGCTTTGCATTGTGGGTGACTATGACTGAGAACCATCGAGATTCTCTCACTCGTTAGTTTGTTGGCTGATGTTTCTCTGGATAAAAAAGCACATAGGTACCATAACATGTGAGTTTTTCCACCGCTTTGGACATCATCTCCCACTTCACCACCACCGTAGTTGCGATACTACTTTCTCCTTTTATGAGCATATAAATACAAGTTACATGATAATATTTTTCCGCGTTTCTTGCCAGGAAAAATTGTATCTATATGCCATTTAAAGTTCTACATAATATTCAGATTCATTCATTTTCCCTTCGATTTTCGCTAGATGCCTAACACACATGCTCTCCCTACATATTCCTTTCACTTTAGCAGATCGATCCCTAACTCGGGGAAAGCGTTTCATCCCAGCAAAAGTCTATAGGAATGAATAGTATATTCCCAGAGCAAGTGCCAAGTAAATTGTAGATTGCCCATGAGTACAATCCCCATACTCGTTACACGTTCCCTCTCTCCCTTTCATATTGTGCTTTCCGCTGTAACTTTTCAGTGAAACATGCTTGCTTCCTCAACAGAAGGTGGGAGAAGGAGCGATGATGGCAGCGTAAGTACTTGTGGCAACGGCAACAGCAGAAGCTTTTTAGTTCCGCTTATTACTAAGAATAATATGATGATCAACAACATAGCAGTTTTCGCTGGTTCACTCGAGTTCAACGTGACGACTACTAGCCAGCATCCCCACACTAATGATAAAAGGTAAGTTTACCCACCGTGGAGACACAAATGTCCCTGCTCTCTGCTACCACACTATTATATTTCCCGTTCCAGTCCAAGCGATAGAATACTTCACTATGCTTGGATTCAGCTACTGCATCGTCGTCTCAAGGAGAAATGCTGGGAAAGTGAAAGTAACTTTATGAGTCTAACGCAATGGTTCTATCAGGGAAAGTGAAAGTATATTTCTATACGGAATACTTAAACCATGCCTTGTATAGGTTAACCTAAACCTAAATGATGGGGAGCATTGCCTAAGTGAAGTGTACTATAGGCTTAAGTTAGTTGCTTTGTATTTAGGATCTATATGCTTTGCTTGGTGCACACAGCTTCAGGTATAACCAGCCGCGTCTCCAACTTTACGAGAGAGATTTTCCCCATCTTTAGTATTCAACTTCAGTTTTTCACTCTTATGCCGAAGGCTCTCCTATATGCAGAAGGAAAAGTGAACGGGTTTCTCTCATGCACAAAACTTTTTTTTTAGGGAAGGAGGAACTTCTTGTGCTTGTCTTGAGGAAGTCAATTTTACATCAGTGTGGAGTCGCTCCGTAGCCTGTGCTCTATGGAGAGTTTTGAGAGTGGATATTTATTCATCTCCTGCAGTCCTGTACTCTCAGATCGTGTCCGTTCGCTCCTGTTTTTTTTCTGATTAACGTATAAAATGTTGTCAGAGAGAGTCATGTCTAGCATGCCTTTGCTCATTTTGATAAGTTGGTTTCGCCTATTTTATAAACAGAAGGGGAGCAGAAGGATTCGCTTATAATTCCATTATTTTATATTAGCCAGAGACTAAGATGAAGAACTGGAATAAGATGAGATGAAGCATCACTTTCTTTGATCTGATGAGAAAACGTTTTTCTCCTGACAAAGGTGAAAACAGAAGATGAAAAAGTTGGACAGGCTTCATTTTTCACAATAAAAAGCGCACACGCATTTTCCGCAGCTAAGGAAAGTAGTTGAAGAGGAATATAGGCTCTTTCCATGTTTCAGCTCTTGGGAAAAGACAAGGAAAAATATTTTCATGGAGCGTGCTCCTACAAAGTTTTTTTCCGCGTAGTTGTGGTCACAGGAAGAAAGGGAATGCCGATGGGATAAATTTCTCATTCGTCTCTGAGGATTGGTCTGCACTTCGAACTCTGAAAGCGCCGACTTTATTCAGCTTCACTTAGACTTATTGAAGATGCTATTTTTTCCCCGGTCTTTTACCCCAAGTTGAAATGAAAAAGGTCGGAAGCAAATAAAAAATCTACCTACAGCTAAAGCTTAAAACTAACCTTAAGCCAGTCCCTATAAAAAGCATGACTGAAACATGACAAACTTTTTCCAAGATTATGATTATTTCTTGCTACTACACCCATGCATAATTGTGCAGAGTATCGCTTTGAATTTGTCATATTATGCATAATTTTTATTGATCCTAATATTCCGACTCAAAAAAGTTCTCGGCTCGAAAAATACTACGAGTACAACTTTTTAATTAACTCCTCTCTTAAATCTCTACTACAGCAGAAAAGAGAAACTGAAAGTTGATAAGAACTCATAAGAATAGTTTTATCTTTGTTATGCGCAGTAAAATATAGTGGTACAGCAATACATCTACATATGAGACATATAGCGCTTGGCATCATGGCCTGTGTAATTTTCGAGGAAAAGTTTCCCAACTTTTACTCCCAGCTGAAGTTGGCATGTATCAGAGGATGAGAAACGCTTTTTGTGCCTGTCGCTTTCTAAATGCAGCTTTACCAATCCAATAAACTACAAAGGACGTGTAGAATACAAAAAGTTACAACACCATCAAAAACAGTATCAGATCCAGAAGAGCCCAACAACATTAGCATCAACCACTGCACACGAACGACCGAGCGCCCTGTCTCTACTATCATATCTGGAAGCCTACAAACAAAATAGGGAGGAAAAGAAAGGAGCGACGACGACTGACGAGTTCATTTAGATTGAATGGATGGGGGTGGCACGCCAGAAACCATTTTCCCTGGAAGTTTCCTACCACCGACGGTTCGATTTTTTTCCATGGCATTCATGATAAAAGCAGCACCAGAGGAGGAAAAAAGCTGTAAGGAGATTTTGAAATATCAAGAGAAAACATTAAACTGGAAATCTTCGTACTTTCCCTATCACAGAACAACCGCACATATCTATCGTACCCGTCGTGCTTGTCGGGGATTCATATAAAAATTCCGTCCCTTTTCCCACTCGCTCAAGATATTTCTTTTTTTTGTAACTCAAACATCCCATCTCCCTTTCTCTGGCTTTTTTTCGAGTGTTGTGAATTGTTGTTTCCCTTTGCTTTCCACATCGATATAGATATTGTGTTGAAGGAGCAATAATGTGATGTTGAAAAGGGCAGCAAGACTTCAACTGAACTTTAGTCGGAAAGACCAACAAATGGCAATAGCATGGAAAAAATAGCTAAATGTAAGATTATTATGTTCGGAAAACGCACATCTTGCTGAAAGACCCAGGAAATGGAAGATGAGCACTGATCACTTTGTACTTTTTCAGTGAACTATGAAGAAATGATATTAGAGGGCGAGTAAGGTACATGTACAGTTATACCCGCGCCAATATTGTATTAGATCTATAGATTTCGGTGGGACACGGTACAAAAATGTATCATGGATCCAAATTCAAGTTTTCGAATAGCGATGCATTTCCTCTCATATTTTTATTTCATCCATGATCCTCTAACGTAAGTTTGCTTTTTGTTTTCAATGGGTGTATTAAATAGACCTTTAATAGCTAAACATCGTATTTTGATTCATTCATAATAATAATAATACTTTCACAATGTGGGTACTTCGATGCCATTATTTTAAAAAAATCATTTTGAATTTAACAATAAATTGAACAGATAAATGATGCAGGAAATTTTGTAAACACTACGAAAAAATAAACAAGAATAATGATAATCTAAAAAAAAAGTTCATAAGGTTGTATATTATGTAGGTAATAATACTTAATTTAGATGTCTTGGCAAGCAAAACTTTAGTTGCGTAATTGGTGCTTATTCATTCCTATTATCATTTCCTCCTGCGTATAATTTTTCCTTTCTCATTTTTCCTTCAGAACTGTCTCTTTTCTCTTATGTAAATTAATTTAATGAGGCAATTATAGTAACATGAAGTTTCTTATATTAAGGGAACAATAGGTATCCCAAAGCCTCAGTTATTGCCGTAGCATGTAGAACGGCGTGTGCAAAGTCGTTGCACCCATTACACAAAGTTGCCAATTTAAAGATGTTGATAGTGCACTAAAGGTAGGGTACTACACCCTATTATTTAGGGACTACTACTGCTTTCACTCCAATTACATACGTATAGCCCTCCTGAAAAGAGGAAAAATTTCCCGAAATGATGAATCCAACTTGGTAGCAAAACTACTCCATTCATTCACAGTGGAGGCGCCACATTTAGTGTACGCTCGAATATCCATACATTATGCACACTTACAACTGCCTACTTTATGCTCATCGGCAATTCACATGCGGAATTACGTAAGCGACTTAACTGCCCTACTTTCATCCTGTTTCTTTGTTCATTTGCCATTTTTTGGGGGGGAAAGCCAGCCTCGAAAATGTGAAAATAGTTAATGAATTATGCATTTGGGTAATGTAACAGTTCTAAGGATAAGCATTACTCCATGTGATATTGCATGCTGCATTGGAGTAAAACCGTGTGCAATAATATATATCATAGTTGACGTGTTGGGATTAGAAAGGCTCCAATTTTTTGTTCGCTGGAAGATAAAACATACCTATCTAATTTTTTTTCAGCGTTTTACTTTCTTGGATGGGATCCATCCAACTTCAGAATTTAATCAGATGGAATAAGCTTTAGAGAAAATGAAGTCGACTGTTTCTTATCATGTGGCGGCTCGGAGACAGGTAGGTGCATTGTGAAAACTTCAAGTACCTATGTGTCTAGGCTTGACATTTCAAGAATAAATTGAGATAAAAAAGGAGTGAAATGTTCGGTAAAATATGTTTTTCATAAATGTAATTGCGAAATAAAAAAGGCAATTTGTATACTTCTTCACTCTACGTCCATTTTGTTTTTTAAGTTCAGTATAAATTACGTAATTTCAAAATTGTTTCAGGAGTTTCACTGACCTTTAATTTAATAAGAGCAACAAGACACGCCTCATAAAGAGGAACTCTATTGCTAATACCAGTAACTAGTCTACATTAATAGACTAGATTAGGTAATACAGGAGAAATTTATAATTAGATGGGTAAAACTAGCCCGGCTCTGTATTGCCTTTGTAGGTTGCCTTTATTCATACACCACCACCAAGAATAACTACTCTACAATATAAACGAGTGGCTGAATTTCCTTCCAAGATTTCCACTCTTTCCTGTAATTTCTCTAGAAATGGCAAGGCTGCCAGCTAACAAGCTTTCATGTTTCTGATGTGGTACACAAACCAAGCCCACACTAATGGAGCAACCACAGAGGAAAACCGAAACAGAGGAGTGTGTACCCCCATTTAATGGGTAATTCCACGTAGGTAATCATGGTAAATGGTAATAACCCTTGCAATTCTAATATTGAGTGTTGTGTGCTCTATGGGTATTTGCCACACACACTTTTATGAGCTCAAGCTTGCTACAATTTATTCCAAGGGAAAAAAACATCCACAGTTAAGAAAAAAACTAGTTGTTCTCCTTCCAAAGCAAAACCATATAATCTTAACTAACGGTTCTGGCAAAACGCTGAATTTGAATGAAGCCCTTTGTCTGCATAATAAAAGTTGACTGAAATGAATTAGGTCGTTCAGACAAAAGGAGAAAGATTAATAATTTTTTCCCCCTGTTTCTACTTCTCTCTCCCTTTAGTTCATACTTTCAATTTCATTCAAATGACCTCTCACTCATTTTTTCTCATGTTAGGATCGACTATATACAGAGTACGGGCATCGACATCCCATAATAATAACAGTAATCCCTAAACAAACTGTATACATAAGTGAGTCAGCAAAAGACGGAGGGAAGTGGAAACCCAACGGCATGAGTTCTGCGATACGATTATAAGAGTGAACACCCAGAATAGAAGGAAAAAATCAGGATATAAATGAGTTCTGCTGCTGTTGTCGCACATTTTTACCTCGTAAAAATGGTAAATGCTATTTACAATAGAAAAGTCCGGGTTCTACCCTCTCCACATTCTGATTATTACAATGTATCAGGGAAGAGGGAGATAAAAATATCGGAGAGGAAAAGGGAAAAGGATATACGCATTCGTATTTTTTTCTTCTCCCTAACTGACTGAGCACATTACTTCGTATTGTAGAGCTTCCCCTCAGCATAGTGCAGTGGAAGGCTGCAGACGCAAACAAACGTTGGGGCTCGTACAGAATAGTGCATGCGGCACGCGACGCATCGATTTATTCATCCATTTTCATTTTTTTCATGCTGCGCATCTAAAAAGAACAAAAACGGAATCATTGGATGAGTTTGGAAAGGAATGCTTATAGTGCACCGGGCCAGTGTCACTGACTGCTGGAGTAAATATACTGCCTAGATAGTATGTTGCAGGGGTAACCTTTACCTAAAGCGATTTCTCTCTTGGGTGATTATGAAGATTTGATATAGCTGATGGTTATCAGTAGGAATGATATGATGCTATATGATCATGCTGACAATATTTATTTCCTTTGAAATAAAAAAGATGGGGTGCGACAGAAATACCGGCAATAAATTGCTGTACAAGGCATTACGCACCAAAAAGTTAAATAATGTAGCCACGAATGACTAATCAATAATGGAATGCTTTTCAACTCCGCTGACTCAAGTATTAGTCAGCTAACGAGTAATTAATCCTTATCACTCCCCACCTTTTCATGTGATGTACCTGCTCGCAATAAAGTTGAGAGGTTGAACAACATCATCATCATAAAGGGGAACTCATTAGTGAGCCCAAACCCCTTATTCGGGAATGGCATGCAAACTCCAATAAAAGTGACTTTACTGCAGCCAACTTTGAAAGTTTGTAGATGTGCGTGCGAGAAAGCAGAAAAATGCACTCCCTGTCCTGGAGGCTGTTAAAACAGCCTATATGCTGATAGGTAGCTGCACGTAGTCGCATAAATAAAAGTGTAATTACCGATGGCCATTTAAATTGACAAGATATTATTATTGATGTGATATGCGCATTGTTGAAGCTGGCTCGTTTTGAATGGCAACAAACCAGCAAAATCATATCCTTCAACCTGCATACAAATGCGTACTGTATATTTGAGATGGACCGTACTCCCTGATTTATCCTCAGCCATTATAACGCCCTCCACCTCTGGTTGACAGAGAAATGTATGAAGTCTGCTGTAAAAACTCATTAAGATATGCAATTTAAATTTGTCCCCTTTTTGTCATTCCATTTGTACAGAAATAATTGGATCGCCAATGGGAAACCAGAAACAGGGTGGTAGACTCTAACACAACCTTACCATAAACAATAGTCAAAAAAATGGATGGTGCGTGCATCAAAGCCACATCCACAAAAAAATGTTAAAAACTATCTGTTCCTTAAATTAAAGGAAACTGAACGTAGCACATATTGTGAGCAGGATGATGAGGATAATTATGATCACGACAAAATGTGCATATGGATAAGTGGCATGTGGAGGGTATTGTGGATGGATTGGATTCAAAACTATTACAATGGCCCGACAGTTACTTCAATGTCGATGTGATGGAGGTGAGGAAGAATCATATAGAGGGGAAGGAAACAGTCAAAGTATCGCTCGGAAAAGTGAAGAGAGAAATACACCAAATAAAATCATTTCTCTATAATACTTCTGCACAGGAAAAGCATTTTCCCCAACTGAATGAAATTGTACGGTTGGTATTCAATTCAACGATACTGTTGCTGCTTTACTACAATATGATATTATTGTTGTCAGCTTCCTCCCTGTCATAAGGTACGTAATTTCCACCCTTCCGTTTTTTTCTTCATTGCTAAGCCGAATAGGTTCAGAAGTTTCACAGTATATTATTGAATTATTGGTGGAGGGACCTGTGAACCCCATTGGGTGAAATGCTTGCATTCATCTAGATTTACATCAGCTCGTTGCGTTGTCGGAGATGATTTTATACTTGTGGCCATATGGCATCTGCATCCTCTTTTCCCACAAGAATAATCAATCATATTACAAATGAATAATCTTTTTCGCTGAGAATAGCTTAGCTTATAGGTAAAATTTCAGATGAATCAATAATCAAATTAACAGAATCGTTATGTAGGTGAACTTTTATTTTTATCGAATAGGCTGTTTAATCTCAATTTTCACACGGATTCAGCTTCAAATTTGGATTGTGCGAAAATTAAAAGAAAATGCATAAATGGGTTGCGCTTTTTAACACTTGATATAGGTTGTTGACATTAAAAAATAATTTTACTGTCAAGAAATAATCCTAACCCTAGATGAATAAAATGATGCATTTGGATACTTTTGAATATGTATGTTATGTTATATATCTCAATTGTCAAGTACAAGGATGTAGTCGGTGACAAATCTAAGAAAAGGTTCATTTATGTTGTTTTCTGGATTTATAGGTTTTGGCCGAGTATGCCAAGCACGTATATCAAAACCAACAAAGATATGGGATTGCTTTTTCATTAAATTTAGCATGCCCTACACAAAATCAGTTTAAATCGGGTTTGAAACCTCCAGAGTTTGTGTTCATAATGATCAATCGCATATTGAAAAGCAAGCAGAGCTGATACCAGAAAATAGTGGATAAAGAGCGATCGTTTCTCCCCATATTGAAAAATTGCAAACTTATGATGCGAAAGCTCATTAACGGCCCCCTTTTATTTTTATTGTCCCCGAGCACTTTTCCACGAAAAATGAAATACATCCCCTATAAATACTAATAGGAAACTATCCAGATACTTTGCCAACTCAAAATCTTGGAATAACCTAGGAAGGCTCCATCATCATGTAAATAATCCCCCCAAAATTGGTATCAAATAAGTCTTTCAACATTATTAGAAAATAGCACGCCTCTGGCTGTTCCGGAGTACTATCATAAATCATTTATATATGTACATACAATGATTCATAATGCATGGAACGTGTGTAGAGGGGAATAATCCACCAAACAAAGTACCTATGTATATAGTTCAGGGAAGAGATCGAAGAAAACCTTTTAAAAACTATACTTATATTTGAACAAAAAGTGTAGTATGATATCATATTAAAAATTGAATTCTAGCGAAACACGATCAAAGAAAAAATTCAATTAATCAGAGCTCCACTTTCTTAATCATTTGCAAACTGTTAGATCATCTTGGCTCATCTTCTTGACATGTTTACAAAAGGCTAAAAAGAAAACGCTGAATACTGCATATATTAAACCTTAAAAGTGTATAAATATATGACTGAACGGATAAAATGTAGAAAAAAACAATTTGAAAGTTAATGGAGCACCTAAAGCATAAATATTTTGTTCAGATAATTTTCAACCCCTTATATAAACAAACAAAAGCCGCACAATAGTCCATCATCATCATCATCTCCTTCATCATATCAACCATAATCTCATCTCAAAGACTTTCGCTCTGTCACGCTTTGCTTGGAACAAAAGAATAAAATATCAGTTTTTTCATCGAGTTGCTCTCCTTTGAAAGGCATCTTCTCGAATCTGTACAAAAACAATTCCGGGATAGGAGACAAACACATCGTGTTAATATACAATCACGAAGCTGTAATTTGACTAAATAAACACTATTATATTTCTGAAATGAGAGTGCAGCTTAAGCACCAAAAAACCAACACTCCTCTTCGTTTATCTTTGACTTTCACCAGCTCATATTATATATGCATGTCATCATAATAGTGAGAAAAACTGACACTGACTTATTTCATTAAAGCTGCCCCCTGCTGAGCAAAATCATATTTTTGGGCATGTTGCATAATGGCATAAATTCGTGCTGGAATTGCTTCTCCGAGAAGATGAAGTATATGTGGCCATTATTGCAAATGGTTGCCGGAAAACTTTGGATGCTGGGGATGCACCAGTGAAATAGCACATATGACAAGGGTTTCATCACCACCAATTTATCACGTATCTAGAAAAATATGTACGTATCTCGCAACAGCCAACCCTTCAAGGTCCAATCGAGTGCGGAAAGGAAGAATAGGAAGACAATTATTGCTTTCGTTACGTCGTAATTGCATTCGTGTCTCATACTCCAACTTCAATATTTGACCACTTTTTCTCGTGCGTGTTCGTGACCGCAACTATTCGACCCAAGTAAGCACACTCTTAAGAAGGGTAAATAAATAAATGTGGTAATCATAAGCAGCGATAGATGCCTGAACGTCATCAAAAGTTTCGAAGCATATCAATCTTCCTCATCCTTTCACCAATGTTATACATGACTGAACACATTTATTCTGAGAAGAGGAACTTTTTTCTCCAGATCGGAAATTTTTCTCCCCTTCTCTTGCCCTTTCCAAGGAGAGGAGGATATATAAGCAGAAAAGTTCTCCATTGAGCAAAACAATAATGCAGTTGGGAAACTTCATTATAGAAGTATGAGCAAAGTAGGAACAAATAGATGAGCTGAGTTTAACAAACAAGAATGAAAAAAATGTGCATCGTGATAATACTGATAATGATATGGGTACGCATACTTTTATACGATCTAGTAACAATAGAGAGGATATAGGATAGGATGAAATTACTGACCAGAGGCTACAATCAAAAAGCCATTTCAGTAAAAGAACAAGGTGCTCACTAGCCCCTTCGTAGAGACAAGCCTGAAATTATGCAACAATAAAAATGGACATAAGAAAACACCTGATTAAAGTCTGACGTTTTTCTTCCCTTGAAGGTTGTTCATCAAGTAACATGTGTGAAATGACAAGATTTTTTAGAGTCTAGGCTTGTGTTAATGGCGCCGTAAAGACAATTCCACTTTCTATTAATACGGAAAGAAGATGGTGATAAATAGTAAAGCCTTAACTCGAAAAAAAGTCTGATGGGGTCTGGTCTGGGGATGATGAAGGGTAATACCTACTCTCCCTTCAACAAGCATAAAAGTAGATTCAACGATATAATGACTGACTTGTCAAAACCACTCCATTCCACAGCTCTAATAATAGTAATAATCCCCTCTTTTGAAGAACTTGAGGGAAAATAAGGAGCGCGGGGAGAGGGAGCAAGGAGATTAGCTATCCATTCAATAATTATTTATCAAGTCTCTTCCGTTTCAATATCCAGTCTAATGATACTCGGCTCAACTCATCACCATCAATCTTTTAAGATGAGACTTGAATATATTTTTTCAGCATCAAAGTTGCAACTGAAGTGAAGGGAGCCCATCCCCGACCCAGATTCTTCTTCTGACATATGTAGTTGGAATATTGATTTTTATCCTATGGCTGTAGTTAGTCATCAGATGATGAGCAAAATCAGTTGCTCGGTCGGAGGGAACGCTATTTTTCCACACAGAAGTAGAAAATTATCCTGTAAACTTATCTACACTACCTTCTATCATAGCACATCAGCGTAAGTCAATAATCTACCGTCTAATCTTGCTGGAGTTCATCCTTTCCTCCTTCCGTTTAGAGGAGCTTGTTTATTTATTCAAGCTACGGAAACGAGTTCTCCTTTTTCATAATAATAATAATCACATTAGTTCACATAAAACATGTCTGTTAGGCATATCCAGTAAGATTTTAAGCGCTATAGACCATAAGTCAAAGAGTTTTTTCCATATTTTTTAATGAATGTTATTTTGTATTCCATGCAAAGTTATAAAATACTACAAGACATAAGCTAAAAGGGATAAAAGTCGTAAAAACATGAATCCACGTTTTGGTTGAATAGTGCCTGTCTTTTTGAGCAGGTACAAGTAAAAATATTTTGTAAAAAACCTGAACTTCCTTGTACCTAATATCTGGATAAATTGCATGCAACTTTTGGATGGAGCAACCAATTTCACATTTTTTCGAGGAAGAAACACGGCAAAAATGTTTAATAATGAAGTTCTTTCTACCAGGTAGGCTAGATATTGTATGATTACATCTCACAATATTAAATTAAGTAATCCAAAAGGAAACTCGGAGCTGCATTCTTCCTGCAAAAGTTAATAGAAAAAGAGCAATTTTCCTAACACGAAATCTGTTAAGATTCCTTGTATGATGATCATCATCATTCGTGACGAGCCAAGGCGCTAACAGATTTACAAGCAATGCATATTACAAAAGGTAATAATAGAAAAACTGCCGCAGTATAAGGATGATGATGGGCCAAGCAAATATGGCGAAATTACTTTTCACGAAAAAGTATTTCCCAACTGCAATTTTTATTCTTTGATACGATCATCATGCAACATAACGTGAGTAGTTGAACAAGTCTGATGCACTCCTGGAGGAGGACGTGTGCTGGACAATGGTCATCCTTATCTTTTCCACTTAAATTATGTCCATCTCGATAATCATTCATCGTCCATGCTTCACGTCTTCGAAGAAGCTATATAAACATTGCTTTATAAACGTAATTCAAATCCCTACACAATTTCTCTATTCTCATTACATCTTCTCCATTTTGGAGAATCTCTTCTGGCTGAAATGCTTTCTGTCCGAAATCTGAATTGAAAATGACGATGCATTATGGCGTGTATAATGAAGTTGGTGAAGTGGATTCTTCCCTGGATTTAATATGGTCTAAGGCCCACTGCATATTTTAAGAAGAGATTTTTCCTCGCTAACGGACATTTGTTAACAATGGTGATGGAGGATGGAGGGATTTTACTGTCGATTCCAAATTGCATTTTCAATATTTGAAATGGGAAGTTGCAGAGAATGCAAAACGTACTAAAATGGATAGGTATGAACGAACACTCCTCTTTGGGAACATTTACGAGTGTTGTCGCTGGAAGGGAGATTCAACTTTTTGTACAAAACCGATTAGCTCATTTTTCAACGGATAGCAACTCATCAATAAAACGTCAACTGCATCAAAATACGCTTTTAAAATTAACAAAAGCCCCATCGTTAAGTTTTTTTATCATCTTGTATCTCTCCATCCAAATATCATTGTGATCTGCATCAGCGTTTCTTTCACTGATGGTTAGAAGATGCATAAATAGAAATTGAAATTACTAACCAGTCAAGTCTTTTTAGGGGGTGTGGATGAGAGGGATGGAAGGGAACAAGACGGATGATGATCATCAGGCTCTTGACGGCGAATCGTCATGTTTAGCCTTTTTCGTTGAATTGAATTATAGATATTAGTAAATAGTCAAACGTCATTCTTCATTGAAAACCCTCCTCCCCTTTTCACGTCTTTAAAAGGGAAATTTTTTCTTCCACTCCAAGGGTTGCAAGCGTACATAATGCTTAGTGGAAAACGTCATGCAGTAGGTCATATACCAAAACCCTACAGCAGATGGAAAAGCTTAGCTTAAAATGCGGAAATATATTTTATGTTTTTTCACAGCTTTTGAAAATGTTCTAAAGCTGTGAAGGTCTGGAAATGCAGTCAATTCATTAAGTCACATTAAACTGGTAACTGATGACGTGACACCAACATGACAACATTTTATCACCCGCCAAGCCAACCCACGGATGGAGGAAAGAGATCTGGCATGGGTGAGAAGCAAACTGCCTCAAATCCCATTCAGCCCAGCATAAATTATCAAACATGGATATAATCATTATAGTTAGTTAAATCGGCCTCCATCCATCCATTTTCATTCCATTCCACAAACTTTTATTCTCAGGCGGGGTGAAAAGATCTATTTACGATTATTCCAGTTGAGAGCAGATCTATGCTTATCCATTATGCATGCACCCAAAAGTGGACAATGAATAGTTGGATGTCAAGTAGAATCCAACATTACTTTAAAAAGCGCAGGGTGTGTAAGCTCACTCCAGTCAAGTAATATCCCTTTTAACGCTAAAAAGGTGTTACTTTCAATTGGAAATAAATTAAAGGGTAATGAAGATAAATGCTCATATCTATGTGTGGCTTGATGGATATTTGAGGAAATGAAACTTTCTGTGAAGCTTTCATAAAAAATCCTTTGAATAAACTGTGCCACCCACCATTTTCGATCCGAGATCAGTTGAGAGGAACAAGGGTTAAAGCCATTCCCTTCCACTTCATTTGTCGTCATTCATTCTTTCCTACAATCATCCAAAAGATTACAAATGATAATCCCGTGGTCGTCTAGAAAAGATTTAGAATTCTCTGCATCAGCTACAAATTCACCCTGAAGTCTATGGCTGCTATAAACACTTCAAAGTATAGCCATGTCGGGATCTTACCAAAAAAAAATTAAGGCCTTTGCCAAGAGTGCAAAATTGAGAAAAAGAGTCAACTCGTCGTTTTTTTCCCAGATAGCTCGTTACTTTTCTTTTCAAATGACTTTCTGCGTTCCACCCCTTAAAGTCATTAGAAGGGTGTCTTAATTCCCTTTTCGTACCATTTCATACAATGTACTTAAATGCAGATGCTAAACTGGAGAGAACAGTTGGAGCTGGAATGGATGAATTCTCATTTTTTATCTTCCGGATTCTGAATAGTAACGCGACGTTCTTTGTAAACCCGAGATTTATTTAACTTGGAACTGTGTTCTTGCCTTTTATAAAAAGCTTTAATTTAGATCTTTCCCACTCTGGAGAAATTGTCATTTCAACACTTTTGTAAAGAGAGGAAAATGCTATCCCAGTTTCTTCTCAAAAAATGAACTTTTTATGTGATAAGTTTTGTTTTTGTAACTATTTCCCTTTTGTCTCATGCCCGTATTAAAATGTTAAAAAACTGTATTATACATATTCGAAGAAAAAACAATGCTGATAACTGACATGGCCAGAAAAAATGGATTATGGGTACATTTTTTCCTGACTTTATCTCACTTTCTGAAAGAAGCTTACATGCCCCTCTGATTTTTTTGGACTCTCCAACATCTTCGAGAGCAAATCATATTGCCATGTTTTAGAAACTCTTTTACGTTCCCATTACAATATTACCTACATAATATCCTAAACTTATTTTGGTCAACTTTTTCCAACATTTACGGAGTATTATAGTGTACTATACTGCACCATATAGTCCCGTTGTCACTGTTATCTCCAGTTTTGTACTGACTTATAGTAAAGTTGATGAAATTCTTTTCGTTTCGATATGGAAAATAGTTTACCATCGTCCAAAAAGTCAACATCAACATGGCGATGATGACCAGTGTGGTGACCTGAGGCAGCAGGTGGGAATTCACTTCAACAATGCCATACCACATCATTACAGGTTTCAGCGTGAGTTTGAACAACGCATGAGGTACACTATGGAGTAAAAATTTTAAAACTTTTTTTTCGTTACCTCTGGTATGTGTCTTGTTATTAGGTTCCCAGAGAATATTCATTACACTCGTGTAAGCACTTTGAGATGTGATACCATGATCCTTCCCTTTAGCTCGCTGTTGGACTCCACAACTTTCTTCCAGCTCAAGGAAGCCCACATCGGATGGATGGTGGCATACTTTTCAACTTAGGTATGGTATGATGCATATAGCTCATGATTCATGAAGCTTCATGGTAGCTCATGCCTAATCAAATTTCCACGTGTATAATAAAAAACGTTGTATGCTCTTCCTAATGCTATTTAAATAAAGTGTCTATCCATCTTCAGAACATTTTTTCCAGGATGCCTACTTTGTCCTAAATGATATATGATATACTGCATGACATGACCTACTAAAGACTTTCTCTGCGTTTTTGTGGTACAGATACTACTTCATGAAGAAATTAGGCACTCGCTTGTTCCCTTTTTCCTACAAAACACACAAGTTCGTTGATGAGGAGAAGCGCAAGCGGTGTCTTTGACAGCGAAAATATTCGCTTTGCTCCATTTGCTTATCAAGTTAATTTTTTCCAGTCTCCTTACGAGATGGAAGGAACGAAGATGAGGATCCAAAGCGTGAAAATCCAATTTTGATAATGATACGAGAGCCATCTCCATGATCTTATATTTCTTTGCAGTTTCCTCCGTTGCGTTTCCGCCCAGTCAAAAAGAAGCATAACATCCATTACAACCTTTCTGAATTTCATATACCCTTCATACTTGTTCAGAAGGTAAAAGAATATCACCTGCATCTTAGCCTTAGAACTGGCACACAGGTACTTTCCATTTTAAGAATGCTCGTCTACTCCACCGGACAGACGGATGGATGACTAGACGGACGGGATGAATACAGGCACTTTAGCAATGAATAATGAACCCACGGTATGGCAGGAGTCAAGGCTCACATCAAGACACTGGACAAGTTGCTTTTCAAAAAGGACTTTGAGCTCGCCAGAGATGGGCTGTAAGTCATCATCATTCATGTCGGTCAAAGAGGAAGGATGCGTGTGCATCTCATATTCTTTTTCGAAAAAAAGGAATATATTCAAGATAATATAATATTCCCATGTGTGAGATTGCCCGCTTGGGATTTTAAATAGTTGCGTTCACTTCAACCAAGTGTAAATTTCTTCCTCGCCCATATTTTTTATTGCCTTTACTTCCAGATAACAGGAGGGAGAAACGCACAGCGAAACTTCAGCTGGAATTCCCTTTTACGATGATGAAAGGGTTAAACGAGTGAATTTACCTTGAAGGGAATATATATTGGGAGTCAACTCTGTTTTGTGTAAGTATATGGCATAAGGTTATAATTTTACGTATTTTTTTAACAGCAGGAGCATATTAACTACACCACATTTGATATTATAAATTGCGCCTTTTTAACTCGCTAACAAGGGGAATCCAGTGTTTTCCTTGAGTTTTATTACACAGATCAGTTAAAAGGAGAATGAAAAGGTTCTGGTTTGAGAGGAGGCTATAAGTAAGAGGCAATTTATTGAATTGCTTTCAACAAGTTTTGTTCCTCCTCTTCTTCCCGTTTTTATATCTTTCTTTTCCATTGAGAATGGGCCTTTTGAATGAAACGCTGTAAAAGTAGCTATGAAATAAATGGCGTTTAAACTGACATTGTAAAGCCTATTGATCACGAGACCAATATAGCTCTCCAAATAAAAAAAAAGCGCTGCCAGCCCGAATCTTCAAAGTTCAATAAAGCTGCCATAATATTTTGCAAGCGTTTATTGTTTGCTTTACAATCTCACAAGTTATGGGAGGGTTAACGAGAGGTTAGAGTCGTAACCGTAAGAATGGATTACAAAAGACCTGTCACAGACGAGGTCTATGCTTATGTATAATTATAAGAACATTTAGGTGTGTTCCTCTTGCGAGGTGTTATGGCTGGGTTGGAACGGAAATTGACGCATTATTTTCCAAACTTTTTATGTGACACTATTAAGTTGAGACAATTCAAACGTCCAATAAAATCAAGCATATTTCTTGTATTGAGTTTTATTATGAAATGATTGGCTTTCCTAAATGGTTTATATACACGTTTATTAGTGAACATGTTGCTGTTAAACTAAATCAGTTTCTGGTTCGACAGAGAAATTCATTTCCATAAAATGTGACATTTGAGTCACATTCCATTATCGAGTCTGATGGAACACGCGATGCACTATAGCATCAGGATTGTGATACAGGATGAAAATTAAGGCTTGCAGAACAAATGTAAGGTAACATGAAGCGAAAAGCGAATGCGATATCATTTGGTTTTCTAGTTATATAACATCATTACTACATGTTGTGCATGTGTTATGTTGTTGAGTTGTCAACTAATGTCCGTCCGTTTGTCTGTTAGGTAGACGCGATAATTTTGGAACCACCCCGAAGTTCCAAATTCTGATTCTGCTAATACAGTATTGACCCAAGCTCCATCAAATTTAAAGATAACTGGAATCGGGTCAAATGTCAAATAATACATATTTTTCTGAATTTCATGAGATATTTTGGAATCGATGAAAATTGCATAGCATGCCCATAGATGAACTACTCGTTTATTTCCTCCCAAACATGTTCCTCCAGAAAATCCAACGCTGCAGTGCAGCGCACCACACACAATAGCTCATCATTATCATTACTCATACGTGCAGAGAGAAACTGCCATCCCCAATCTATCTGTTTTTGCTTGACTGGCTTTCGTTCAGCTTTTCCCCTGAACAATGCACTGATATAACTAAAATTATGTAATGTTGTATTTCATTTCGATACTGCTGCTGGAAGAGAAAAGGAGGAGTGGTTGGGTCATCAGAAACGTAAAGATGAGAGGTTGATAATAGGATACCTCTATACCAAAAATCATTCAAGATCAGTACTGAAATGTGATATCGTCATATCATATTGATGCAATCTATCAATTCAAGCAGAATAACAAAGGGGACAAGAGTTACCTCGAGTATCGTAGATGGACTAGAATGAACATTTTATGGAGGAAACCCGGTAATGGGCTAGACAAGCCCAGTCAAGATGTATTTGTATGATTTTTAACAATGGAGGAAGTAGTGATATGAATAGCCCCGAGTATGATGTCTGTCGCAGTTATTATGACTTCCATTTTAATATTTGAACGAAGAATAACATCCCACCAAATAATATATCAAAACACCCACCTGCCAAGCCTCCTTTAGTTCCGCCTCGTATGAAGTTTGAAAAATGTTACAGGGTTTTCTACGGAACTTTTCATTGTTACTTTTTTGCAAGGCGCAGATTATGCTGAAATTAACAGGACTGAACAAGTGTCGACACTTTTTCATACTTTTTTTCCTGTTGAATAATTACTCTCAGAACACCAACGCAGTTGGTTGATTGAGGACAAACAGAAGCAGTAAAAGAGGTAGATGTGCCACACACGTTAAAAAAAATTTCATTCTCATAAAAAAAACTTTTTGTTATGCAGCTTCTGGTTGGAAAAGTAATGTTGAACTTTGGCTTCATTGTTTGCCTTAAGTCGAGGTAAAGTTTGAGATTTTTTGGTTAAGAAAACCATTTGGAGTGAGTCACTCCCCTTTTCACTTAAACAATGAGGATGAATATGTATGCATAATATTTACCTAGTTTGTAGAATTTGATGAAATCGCTGATTACATCAAATGACTCCAATACATATACTTATTTTCTCATCTGCAGTTTTCCTTCGCTCGTTTATTACATAGCATTCTTCACCAATCGTAAATGTTGTTTTGGAAGGAGTACATCTTTGAATCGAGTCGAATGTTAGTTAATCACAGGATGACGAGAAATCCCACGAAACTTGCTGAGATTTTATTGAAAGTTAATTTCAAACTATTGAAAATTATTTACTTTGGTTTGAAATGAGCCAACTCGTTTGACAAAGCCAATCCCAATTCCCCAATTCAATTTAATATCTACCCATCTAGTATACCAGTACGCAGAGGGAAATACGTCAAAAAGGGAAGAAATTCCAGTTGGGTCCAACATGATCAAGTAGCAAAAGCTAGAACCAGGCAGAAGAGATTGCCTTTCCTTAAAAATTTATTTATTCGAAGCATGTGTGAATCTAAAAAAGATGGGTTCTCTGTGTCCGTGGGGTACTTTTCTCACAGGTGGATATAGTGGTGGGTAGGTATAGGTGAGAGGATATTTGAAAGGTGGTCAAACGATTGAATTCTCCTCACATAAGCTCATGCAAATGAACCATGCACTGGATGAAAGTGACGTATAGTCTCTAACGGACCATGCCATGTTGGACAATTTCAAGTTAGAATTTCAATATCAAAGCAACTAAAATTCAATGAAACTTCCAATAGCCATATAAAAAAACGTAACGATAATTTACCTACATTGCTTGATAGCTACACCAAAAGTTCTCTTTGATATAATCAAATTATCGTAAGTCGTGCTATAAACATTGTGTTTCACTGGAACATTTCTAAGCTCTGGCTACCCCAAGTCATCAATTTCATTTTGACTTGGTAGTAAGTTCAAAAAGGTGTCAGCATTAAATTAGCTCCTTCTGACCCCCTTGACCCTATTCCAATACAATAAAGGGGCTGTTGCATAACAAGCGCTTAGAACTACTGATGGATTTACTTCACTTTAATATCTTTTACTAACTTTTATAATAAAAGTTTAATGTGGTAAAAGATAGCCGCTGTGGCATCATAATGGAGACTTCTTTTATCAGGGATTCCACCCCTCTGGTCGGCCACCATACTCAAAGCTCATCCAACTCCAGCTTGGGCGCGCAGGTGTCTCGAGAATATATTTAGGGGGAAATTCCTAATCTTCCTTAATAAAATTTATCTATCAATAAAATACCTATGTATGTGTGTGATATAGCATATAGCACATTTCATTTCCAGTTTTCCAATATTCCACTCTTAAAAAACTCGGAAAATAAAAAAGCGTCAGTCATCATCATCATCATCCCCATCAACAAGTAGGTAATCTTACGCATAGATAATTTTTCTTAGCCATTCGTGTAGTTCCTTCAAGTGCCTTATTTCTTCTTCTTGATATTACACTATACCCAATACCTTTTTTATTGCCTCTCAAGAGACGTTGCACCCGCCGGAGCAACACTTTCCACCAAGAAAAGATCCAAACTGGCTAACTGACAAGCTGTTTTCCTTTCTTCAAAGAAACTAACGATGATTTGAAGGGAGAAGACAATAAAAGAAGAGCCCTCTCATTATGTGCTCATGTTCATCCACTCAAGTGTATAGAAAAATCTTGGTGCATGTTCCAATGCTCACGTCATTTTCGATTTATAAAAAATGTATATGGAGGGAACATAAAGATATAGGGAGTAATAGTGAAGAGGATCTTATTTCCCATATGAAAATATAGTGGTTTTGTTGACGAACAGGTATATAGTCATGATATTGATGTACATTTTGCTGTTCTTGATGATCATCATGATTCATGACGATGATAGTAATGACGAGGCACACTGGAAAATAGAAGGAATCCAGGACTTTATCTTCAATTTTTCGACATGGCCCAGCGGAACAGGGACGAGGCAGGACCAGAGAAAAAAATTCATCAACCCAACAACATTCATACCTATTTATTAGCCATATAGACAACCAGTATTTTTTATGCATTTTCAGTACACCACCACCAAACAGCTCATCAGTATGCAAAGTCATAAACAATGAAGATTTTGACTGGTAGAAAAAATACAATTTTGCTCAAACTTGGTAGGGAAAAGCGTCCTGGTCCCGGTATCATGATGATGATCAACAGCTTCATTCTTCGTCGTCACATCATCCTCATATAGAAATGAAAAAAGTGCTTAACATTTTTTTATCAAGCGTATACATATTTTTTACTAATTTGTTTCCAATGTACAGATATACTATTATGCAAGCATTTATGAATAGGTATATTGCCATATGGCTCGGATCCTCATCAGATACTCAGGTGTATACTTTTGTGAAAGGAGTCTTTTCTTCCATTTTATGTTATCATCAGCAGGTTCCATACTTTACAGAGTAGAATTGGCAGTTAAGCCATTGTGCTTATGCTCGTTATTAGTCTTACCAGGACCTTTCCTCCCATCATGAATACTTCATCCTTTTGTTCACACGCACATAAAGAAGCGTTTTTCTCTCTCGAGAAACCTTTCAACGGACAAAGCTACTTTGTAGGTAAATGAAACTTGAAAAAGGATAGAAAAAATGCTTTCATCAAAAATAGTCTATGCAAAAATATAAAAAAAAGTTCAGGAGGGGATAGGCTAGAGTGAATCTGAAAGGTTATTTGAAGCTACTTATATATGCCTTTTAGGAAGTTTTAGGGACTCACTTTGTGATGTGTTGAAAGGAGAGAAATCCACATTATTAGGAGGAAAAACTAGGATTGCAAAAAATACTATAAAGTTGTTCCAAACTACTAATGTTTTAGTATATTCCTACAACATACAACTCTTAAGTGAACCGATGCTCATTTACTTCATTTGGAGAGCGGTAACCGTTGGTCCGAACTACCTAATTTCTTTCCCTCGAGAAAACTACGAGTGTTGATAGTGTGCCTTCCTTCGCAATTAATTTTCCAAATGCCAAAGTACATAAATCAGAATTTGTTGTTTGGCAATTCAGCCGTCCTCTAAAGATCGTACTTTTACCTTAAAGCCAAATGTTACCAAAGTTTATTACCCATATGGCACAATATCCTTCACAGGATGTTATCCCCAGCTTCAACAATGTTTTCATTAAAAAACTCCTTTCATTCTATCCTTTTAAGACACTTTAGTTTCTCTGAATGTAGCCAGTCGGAATAGAATAGTAAAGTGGGAAAAAATAGCTTATGTTATTAGATGACGATGAGAATAATGGAAATGCTCTTTTGAGTCGAAGTCAATAGGTCGGTAGTGCACAATCATCATCATCATCAGCATCCTAGTGAACTGAACTGTCATCTATATTTGACTCTGTTTTTTACACTTATGCTCGTACCATATACCTCTTAAAATAGTTTTATTGAATGTTACATTGGAAATATGAGAGAGGCACTTTCAACTCCAGTTCAACGAACCAGCTACACAGAGGAAGCTTTAAACGTTCTGGGAAAACTCAATCCAGAACATTTACAAAGAAATAAAAGCTTTTTCTAAAACTGTGTAAGTGCTTTTTATGAAGTGTTATTTCTCCATTAGATTCATTTAAAATGTCTTGAAAAATTCCTGAAAATCTGGGATGAGAAAAAAGTTATAGAGAATGGTAGTAATCATGTTTTACTGTAGAACACTTAAGTACATTGTACGTTAGACACTAGCTTATGTTTCTTTCTGGATAATTCCAGTAGCTATATATTTATGAATCATTCATAATTCTTCCTACCAGTAAAAATTCTTCTCTTTCATTGATGTTTTTTTTACCAATGTGCCTACAATCTCAATACCCTACATTGTTTAACTATTCCCAACTGACTACAATCAATAAAATTTTGCTATTAGCGTGACAGTTTCCAGATACTTTTTACGAGCATACAATGTGAAATGCCTATATACCAAGTCTTCATGTATAGTGCTCTATAATGTTCCCCCGAAAGATGAAAGATAATTAACAAAATGTATTCAAGTAGAGGAAATATGTTCCGGAGATAGCATAGCAGCGCCATTACTGCCCCTGAAGTCCAATTTGGAAGATGTAGTCTTGCCTGTCTGTATCATGCCGTTATACAACCAACTTCAAAAGCCATACAATCAATCTTTTTTTTTCTCTGATATGGGATAGGGGGGTATATGGTTTCCATTTTCACATTACACCAACCCCACAGTCACATGAATTTTTCCGGACAAAATATATCTACTTGGATCGAACAGGAAAATCTAAGTTGTGTGCATGTCCTTTTCATGCCATATCCATATCGACAAACGAGTTGATGTTGATATGGAAAGACACATTTGTTCACTTTTTTATTTTAGGTACATTATTGTTGCGGAAGCCGGAGGGATTGAATTTTACGACTATTATTATCTCATATTATCAACAGTCGTAACAAATAAAGCTGGAGAGATGAGTCTGGTGGGTTAGTTCAATTCATAATGCCGATTCTCAATGGCCTTTTGGGAAAGTCTTCTTTCAATAGCAACAATAAGTACACCTTCCAATGCCTCGGCTTTTTATTTTCATGTTATAGGAGCTGTAAAAAAGGCACCGAAAGGTATCCCAAGTTAAAGTTCATCCTTTCGGATTGCAGACCGTAGCCTTCAGTAAAATTAGTTGAGGAGAGCGTGCGTGTAAATGTCACCGAGCGATCATTCATTCGCCCAAACCAGCCTTTACATTAAAGTATGAAAGTGTCCCTAATCGTATCGAATCACAAAGTGAACAATGCTCAAATCAAGTAATGATGTTCTGTACCGCCGCGTCGGGGCGATCGTCGTTAAAAACAGTGGAGTCATCTTTACATCCTTCCAAAGATCCCTTCGACAATACAAGGAATTCTTTTATGGCGAAGAAAAAAAAACTTTTATGGAAGTATGAGATATGGCTAAACAGATCACGATTTTCATTGGCACCCATGCATGCAGACTACCTTGATGTGACTGGGAACCAAGCAAACAGATGAACAAGACAAAAAACGTTTGTACCAACCACGGCGACACAGCAGCGTTCATCAAAAAAATCTAGCTAGAAGTTTGGAACAGCTTGAAGTTAATTTTATTCCAAGACATGTTATGATTTGCGAGTATGGAATACTGCAAGCCTAACCATATATGTAAGTACAACATTTTTTAAACAGCAGCTTTTTCGGATAGTTTTCTGGGCAAACGATTATAGGAACTTCCGGTACTGCTGTACCAATGACGGTCGATGATGGTCAATAATAAAATGCCACTGCTAAAATCCTTTTTTAGCCTGGAGTGCGTATTAACCTTTTAATCTATATAAAATAAATAAACTGCAGATAATTCCTTTCTAAGCAGTAAATAAAAGGTACTTCCTGGAAGTTTGGAACAGCTTGATTTCATTCCGAAACATGTTATGCTTTACAGTATGGAATAAGTGCAAACCTAATCATTTTTTTAAGCAGCAGCTTTTCTCAGATGAATCATGATGGTTTTCTGGGTAAAAGATAATAGGAACTTCCGGTGTAGCAATAGCCCTTTAATCTAAATAAAATAAATAATAAACTGCAGATAACTCCTTTCTACGCAGTTATTTAATAACAAAACTTCCTGGAAGTTCGGAACAGTTTGTTGAAGTTAATTTTATTCCGAGACATGCCATGATTTACAAGTAAGTAAGTGGAGTAAGTGCAATAACCTTAATCAAAAGTAATAATTTTTTTAAACACCAAATTATCGTATTATCGTTTATTTAAAAAAACATGAGTTCTTTGCAATGACAGTGAATGATGGTCAATCATAGAATAACTGCTAAAATTCAGTTTAACTTTGAATGTGTAATTGAAATGACTTTTCATAAATTTTCAGATTTTTCCAATTCCAAGGAAAGAAAACAACGGTTGTCAGTTCTGCGTACATCTACCATTCCCCATCACTCTTCTGTAGAATTGATGATGAAGTAAATGAAATACAAAGTGACTTTCATTTTCAATAGAATTCGGAACTAGTCTAGGAAAACATAGTATTTGTTCTCAAGTGGGAATGTCAGATATGCCTAAATTCTCAAGAGCCCACATGTATGATTTCAACTTTTTCTGATGATGCATAAACAAAAACAGTAGGAGACATGAAGTTTCGTCTTCGTGCGTAGACTAGATGAAAGATTATATTCACAAACACATCTTTGTTGTGGTCTAAAGAAATAACTGGCTATCTGCTTTTTTTGAGCAAAAAATCCTAATGCTTAGCGTTAGGTATTGGATTGGAGACACTGGAGTCTGGAAACTTCCCTTGAAGTAGCTGCGATGTTGGTTCATATCAATGTATTAAATTGAATGGAGGATTTGAATAAAAACAACAACTTCATTATCTTTTCGAAAAAAATCCTCAAATTACTCTACGATAAAAAGCATATCCTGTCAGACCTTTCTTAAGTTCATACGTTTAATTCTCCAGAGGAGCCTAAGAGCCCAACTCGAAACCATCCGATTCCAGTACACATGTATTCGATATAATTTACAAAAAAATGATCTTCATAAAGGAAATAAGAATAAAAAAGGAAACAACTTTTGGTTCGTTTGGCATCGCCTATAGCTTACGTTCATGTCATGCATAAACACTCGTATTGCGATTGTGGAAAGTTTATAAATAGAAATAGGTACATAAATAGTATCTTGTTCATGACAATAGACCGTTGTGATAAAAGCAAATAACAGGTGCGGGCTATTGGACATGGACTACGTATCTTGGAGTTGAGGCAACACGAAATAATTTATAATGCATTTCACTCGAGTGCATCATCAACCAGACCCATTTTTTTGCAACTGCAAGATCCGAAACCAGACTGCCATCCGATCCATCCGAGTGGAAGCCAGTACAATACACATCAACGAACACTTTAGTGTTCATTATGACAGTTGCTTAATTTGCATTTCACCTGAGGCTGGGCCGAATATCGAATTTTTTATTGTATTGAATATCATGTCAAACCACACATTATTCAGTCACAATATGTGACTGTCGCAGAGACCACAGAAATGTAAGGCGTAGAAGCATTTGTACATGCTTTGAAAAATTAACTTCTCATCATTGACAGCAGCAGCATGGCACTCCAAAGACTCGCCATGACCATATATTATGAAATACCAAGAAGGGCTGAAGGCAAGTTCTATCTTCCACAATATATTCTATAAAAAATGAATTTATTCCATGAACCCTGCAAATTTTAATCGAAAGGCCATATAATAAACTGGTATCATTGCCATTGCCATTTTTACGGCTTCCAAAAAGAGCTAAACCACTTGGCTCTTGGCATAAAAATCGGTTCGGCTATTTCTATCTAATTTTGTCATTTCATTTCGATAGACAACCATTCCTATTCGTAGATAGTACAGGGTAAGAAGAAAAGTCATTTTTAAACGTTCTCCCGTTCCTGTCACAAACAGCACATGGATTATTGCTTTAGGTGACATAAACCCTCTTTCACTAGAAGCTAGAAAGTTAACGTTTTATCATCATTCCCCTATAAAATTATACGTATTTCATAGCAAAACCAGCTCTGTTCCAAGAAATACATTCGTTCCAAGATTGGACCTGTGACAGTCAGATAATCCTTAAATGTCTTTCTCCAAGCGCGTTTCTCGAGTAATAGCTTTCTGGAAGACGTTGGAATCTAATTGAAATTCAGACAACGAAAAATGCAAAGTTCCCAGTTGTAAATGAAACGCTGTGCATGCATTTTTCTAAAACATGAAAAATCTAAAGCTTCTATAATCATAACAATGTACATGAGGAACAAAATCCAGCAGAAGAAGTTAGTATAACTGCATGAGTATCATATTTATAGCTATTTATTTATATCAAAATATGTATTTCCTCCAGCCATTCTAGCAGATGTGCATGCGAAGGAAAAATATGGCCATACATATGCATAAAGTGTCATGATTATGATTCCAACCAGAGACAGTCAAGTGACGGGCATGCAATAGATATTTTCAAACCATTCCCGAAATTGCTCCTCTTGTTCGTTATACTTTACCCTGCAACACCACAACTTCAACTTAAGACAATTTTTGCTATCACCAAAAACAACTATAGATATATCCATACAACCGAACAACCCATTGCACCTTCCCTTCAACAATATGCCTGTAGGACAACAAGCACATGCCATTACAATTTCGCTTTTACTTCGCTCTCTTGAATTTCAGCAGTTTTTTTCAAGCTATCTTGGGTGTGTGTGTTGTTCCTGTTGATATTCCAACAGTGTTTTCCTTTCCACCCTATTTTACATCTTTAGCACATAAAAATATCCAGAAGGACTCTCTGCGGATAATAATGATAACAATTTTTTTCTCTCTCGAATCTGGAACTACCCGGGGAGATATATATATTTTTTATGCTGAGCGTTTTTTGGGCAACTTTCATGTCTACGCACACGCAGTCCAATACAGTATGGTTCTGTATGTGGGACTGTAAGTGGATGAAAGTAGCCGGGTCTAGACCTTGTTAGCAATATTCTTGAATTTTTTATTCAGATCTGGTAGTTCAAGTTGGAAGGAGTTTACACTCCACAGCTTTTTTTTGTAATAATGCGTGAGAAGAACAGTTTTCCCACTGGCCACAAGGAAACGAGACCAAAAAAGCATTATAATGACGAGAGTATTATAAGCACTCAAGTTATTATTTTCAGGAGAAAATCATAAGAAAAGACGTTTATTGATGTGGAATTGAGATCATGTCCGGATGAGAGCTTCGAGCAGCGCAGCGTCGTCTTTCCCTCAATTGTTGTTAGCACTATTTTTAAGTATAAACCTTATATGCTTGTACTGTGCTCGTGTCTGTGTGATGAATTCTTAATCATGTCATAAATAGGGTGGTGCTGGGAGCAACACCTTATATAAACACTCTTCGTGATAATAAAGCTGAATGCTGGTTGTTAGCCTTGTAGTGTGGTGTGGTTTGAGATTATGTAGTCAGCACGTTTGAAATCGCGTTTATCATAAAATCAAATTACACGCTTGAATCATATTCTTAATGTTGCCTTGTTTATGTCTACAATCATAATATAATGTACTCCCTCACGCAACGCTATAGCCATTTTGTAAGGGAAAAGTTCAAGTAGCCATTTTTATTCATTTTTCATAATAAATCCTGGAGGATAAGACTCTTGTAGGAAAAGTTGCTTCTTATGAGAAACGTTAGTATGATTGCTACGTATGGATGGATATACAGAGGGATTTAGCGTAGGACAAAAGTTGCAGGTTTAATTATCATTTCCCATCGCATTACTAATGGAGCGGCCATAATACGCAACCTTATTACGATCCATATACGCAAAAACCGGTCTCGGGTTTCCGGAAAAGGGCATGTCGACTGTAAAGCTACACTTTCGCTTCCCCTATGGATCATCTCTTATTACCGAGTATGTCTAGAAGAATACAAACTGTTGTTGGGATCAACCTCTGCATACATTTGAGTGCCGGAAACTGGAGCGAAATGCATTTACCTACCAACATGATGACTTTTACTTTTTAAAAAATTAAGGGAATTAGTGTCTACTCTCATTTGTAATAACTACTGGTTTTCAACTAGGTACATCAGGTACATGTACTTGTTGCAGATTTTCACATAGGAGAACAAGTCATATACAAACTTGTAAACTATGAAGCTTCTGAACTCACATCGGCAAACACAATCAACAATGAAGCTTATTGTTAGGAGGCTAAAGGGGCTAATTATTATAAGTAGTGGCTTGTTTGTTCCCCGGCAAAGATGATTCATCGTAAGAACAATAAAATATAACGTCGGAGAATTGATTTCAAACTACAAACCGTTCATAATCATCATAATTATTTTTGCCAGTTTTTTTTCACGATTTGCGATTCAAGTACTTTTGAGTCGTATGCCGCAAAATAACACATTCGTCGATGCGAAACTGCTCATGTTTCATCATCGCAACTTTTGATGCATTGATGAATCCGACATTTTAGTTAGCTATGCCTTCTAAATCATAAATCATCTTTGGGTAGTGAAAATAAAGAGCTGTCAATATTTCTCAAATAGTTTTACGGTTTTGCGAGCCACGGTGGATGATAAGTACCTTCATTCCATTGTTAACAGAAGCCTCTTGGTAACGTTCCTGTTCGGGTTGACGAGATGCTGACGACGCTCGTCATCATCAACCCTTTATTTTTTGTTAGTACTTATCAGGGAGTAATAAAAGTGGAAGGATCGGCAAATACTTCGTCAAAGCTTAAAAATAGACAACGTTTTACTTAGCTCCCTTTGAAATATTGCGGCGAAAATGTTGATGCTCTTTTCAATTACGGATTATTTTGAAAAGTTTATGACGTGTTTGATTCATCGTCTTTTTCTAATTTTAGGTGGACATAAAACCGCCCAGAACAATGGCACTAGTAAAAGTTCGCAAATCTATGGTTTTAGCAATTTAAAAACCTTCCGCTTACCACAATAAAAGTAATGATGATAGACAATCAAGTCTAGATTTTAACTGAGCAGCTTTTACAGTAAAATAGTAGGGTCCGGAATTGCTTAAACGAGTGATTTTCAAAATGAAGAAGGGACGGGCTTCACGAGAATCTTTGACGTATTTTTTGCATCTAAATTGTTTCCATAAATCTTCATGTGGCATGTCATGCGTACAAGACAATAAACAATGAAATGAGGTTTACAAAATGATTGCCTGGTTGATCGAGTATGCAACGCTTGTCCTGACTAATTATTAATTTAAGGAAGGTAATAACAGTAATTGGTTCAGACTATAAAAGGCAAAGTTTAGGTGGCATACAATTTGCATCGCTTGCTTGAAAATCCGGTAAGCTATTAATTACCAAAAGAAACGTTTAGCTATTTTCGTAAAATTTACATTGAGCATATAGGAAATGTCATACTTCCAGATGAAAAAAGGAGATGGTTCAAGTTCAGGGTAAAATATTACACTTCAAGGTTCAGTAAATTCTAGGATCATTTATATGATTTTTATTTTTGCATCTACTTGAGTATCTAAGTATACAAGTGCAATAGCTAGATAATGAATTTACTCTCAGGAGGAGCCATGTTATGCAGATTTTTCTAGGCAGGACAGACTGACATGACTTAACATAGCCTTCAGCTACCTAATAAATGAAGCAAGAAAGTAACAGTAGTCAACTTAAACCGACCTCTTTAATCCTAATCTAATCTTGCTCCGAGTCACTTGAATTCAGTGATTTTTGTGCGTGAGCTATACCTTGCAATTGTAACGATCATATCATGATCATCTTCACAGGCTGCATCCCTCGCTGCCATTGTCGCTCCAGGCATGCCAGTGTTATTTATAGCCCATGCAGTGCAAATCAAAATAAAAGGAATGACTTGTTAGATATCGCGAAATATAAAAAAGTTCAGGATCACGGCGTAAACTCTACTGTTTGCCAGCACATACTTGTGCTGTGTTCTTCAATTAAAATATACTGACGGGCATAACGGGTTTCATGCCTTCTAGTTTAAACTATGCAGAGCTGCGGTATAGAAATCGACACATTAAATAATATAGGTATGCTACCTTAAACTCTGCAATAAGAAGACTATTTATACCCACATTTTCATAAGCACATGTCAGCTCATTTTCGGATGTATGTATCATTCCAACTCAAATTATTCGCTTGGGGTAGCTTACCGAAGCCAAGAAATTTATCGTGAGATGACAAAAACAGTCGCATGAAGACGTTCAATTCCGAACAGCCCGACTCATAATGAACAGATATACAATGTTTAATGAGGAAAGACACATCATGTAAAAATTTTCATTTTTTCAACTAGCCCCCACTAATATAATAAAGGAATTAAAATATTTTATTTGAAAGGTTCATTACATTGTTAAATTCATCTCCGTACTCAAATTAAATGTTTAATTTAATAGTCCCTCCGGTCTCTGAATCCATATCTATTACGTACATAGTTGCGTAATATATCATTATCATTACCCCATTCGTTAGCCACGCATCATATAAAATAGT
>JAQGAH010000353.1:0-44615 GCA_034696885.1 Lepidocyrtus paradoxus | reverse complement strand
ATGCTTGATGCTTGAAAGTGGTTTAAAAGTCAGGCTTGATGCTTGAAGCTTGATCAAGCTCAAGCTCAAGCTCAAGCATCAAGCGAGCTTCAAGCATCTTGCCACCCTCTGATACAGACTTTGGCTCAAATTGAGACAAAAAAAATTCACGCAATGTGCACGAGGCAGGATACGCTATAGCGAAACTGCATGTCTTCTCAGAATACTATGCCGATTAAGACTGATAAAGCAAAGCGAAGTCGATCAAGTTCAGTTCAGATTAAGTCATTGATTTCCAACTAGCCTATCTGTCAATATAGTCAAGGGGAATTTTTGAAGAAAGGGTTACGAAGAAATTCCTTCGTATCGGTGAGGATATCTTTTCTCTTTCTTTAAGAATATTCTTGTGCGTCATACCAAAGGGGGAAAAGTCCATGATTATTCCGTCCCACAGAGCTAGGTCAATATCATGGTCATGCATGACATGACTGGATATTTTGCATAAAGAGGGGAAGAAAATCTAGTTTTGCCTTTGCATAAGAAGTTTTTTATTGAGAAGGCAGTTTAGCACTAGTGAAGTGAACGTGACGTGTGATTATTTTGGTGACATGTGATAAGATCAAGTAATCTCAAAGTTTTCATGGGGATTCCAACTTCTCAAAGGTATCATCTTGAGACATTGTCAAAAATAAGTAGATGGAATAGGTAGAAACTGGTCTGGTTCTTTATGACTGTGGCAAATTGCAGCTGAGGTGAAATGTGAATTCTCGTTGTTTGAAGTTACAACACAATGCATGTTTTTCATACAGGTAATGCACATTTGATGTCAGTCAAGATGAAGTATTTTGTCGTGTAGTTAGGAGGATTACTTTCTAGAAGGAATTGACAATGTTGATATTTATATGGAGTAGTTTTTTTATTCAATAATTTCTCTGACATTGCATAGAATAGGTGAAATCTCACAATGCCCCAAGGTCCAAGCTATTATCATAGTAAAGCTTACTTGCAAAAGATATTTCCGGTAACATGAGCTAGTTTACTTTTTCATTCGTAAAGAAATGAATGATGCTTTAAATGTGTGTAGGTAGAATCGTAATTATTATGCAATTAGCAATTACGCCAGGTATAATTGAGGACAATTAAAGCAAGTGATTGTTATCATTGATTCCCTGTAATTTTCAATGATTTGACTTCAGTCAGCAGTCTGTTGATTTTTCGATTTTCCCTTAACGAACAGTGAAACCGACTCTATGAAATCCATCCAATCATATTTTCATACATTTTTTGCAAATTAATAGTTCACCTAGTCCACTTGTATGTTTGAATAGGGCAATCAAACTAATTAAGTTTAAAATCTTATTACAACCTTTCTTTATTCCAGTGAGCTGAGCGACCAACTGTAGCAAACATGTTCGCGGGGCGACCTCTGAGCAATCCTATCCCACTAATAAGACTCAAGCACGGATCACTGATCAAGTTACATGTGACGGAGGGCGGAAGGGGAAGCAAGGAGCAGGCCGAGCATTGCTGACGCACTATCCTATCATTAAATTAGCTAACAGCGGAGGTTAAACAAAACAGAGGCTATCATCATCCGATTTCCGTTCCTCCACTGTATGTCGACCCAAATGAGAGAAAGATGGGACATGGAGCCGGGCTTACGCTAATGGATCGGATCCGGAGAAAACCCATACTTTTTATTCTCGCTGTCTCCGTCCTCCTCTTTTATGTCAGTCCATTCTACTACTATAAATCACTTTACGTCTCTTTCCCCGTCATTTGCAAGAATGCGAGTTGTCAGCAGGCGACATCAGCAACAGCTGGAATGGCCTTATCATTATGGCAAGTTCACAGTATCGATTTGACCTTATCATACTAGATCGTAGTTTGTCTAGCGCCATGCCATTTGCAGGGATTGTATCCAAAATGCTTTTAGATAATGCGATATTTTATTTTCCGACCCCTTTGTTGCTGGCTTCTACATTTCAGTCTATGAAAGACACATGTGGAGGGGAACAGGATTTACGATTATATTTTTTTTTGGAATTCATGACTAGTCTATTCACGATCAGTGAAAATGACACTCTATTTTGTTTTCCGAGTCCGTGAGCCTATTTACATAATTAGGTAGTATAAACGCAGGAGTTAATTTATTATTTAAGAATGCAGAGTTCGCAAATGAAATGAATTAAAATGCACTTGAACATAAGTTTCATGCTCAGGTTTCGCCTGCCTCCAAAATTAACTTTAATAGCCAGTCCAGCATAATTTTCGCATAACATCCTGCTTAACTCACTGCTAATTATTTATGAGCTGAATGACATCCCCGAGCAGTTTTGCAATTATCATGATTATTATGTCAATGGCTCTCGTATAGCCAGGGCCATTTAAATTTTCATAAATGCAACTTTTTTCGTGCGACTTGCGACTGGTCTGCGTACAGCTTGCAAATTATTTGCAAAGAGCAACAGCGTCAAAAGCTCGATGTTTTATGTTCAAAACTAACAAACTACGCTAAATGACTACGGATGCGCGACAAATAGTCGACAAACTTTTCAAGTTGCTTTCTCTCGGAGCACTCGAAAACGTGGAGCTTCCCATTACAAACACATGTCAGTACTATTTACAACAGCCCTTATTGTATTCATTTCAGAGAGAAAAAATGTATAATTGACTAATGTATACTTGGAAACATCGAGAACTCCGTGGAGGAGTCTAGTCTCGCGGATATGACGGCGATTATAAAGCCCCCTCCTGAAGCGTCCCTTTTTGTTATGTTACCCAATCCTTTTAAAATGACACTTTACTTTCTGCCAGATAGATTCCCTGACTTGGGAAGATGCGTGTCCCTGGTATGTTGTTAGAAGTTTTGGCTGTTTTGCAGCCAGCCAACTCTATTTTTAGCTTCCATTCTCTGGCCATCCATTTTGACGTTATGTAAAAAAAAAGCTCATCATCATCATTGTCTTCAGCACTCTCGACTGAGGTGAAGAAGACTGGCGAAAAAAAAAATTAGTTTGTAAAAGTAAAATGTGCTAATGAGACGAGCTTGATGGGACTTTATGTATGCAAATTTTTAATGGCACTTAATCCAAGGGGATCCACTTAAATTCTGATGAAGATGCAATCAGCAGGAATGCCAGTGTAAGGCCATAAATGAAAAGCTGAATATGTTGAGGCTGTATTCAGCTCAAAAGGAAACTGAAAGTAACGCAATATTTAATGCGTTATGCATATGCAGTGAAGCTGCTGGCCATTGCAATTACGCATCCTCAATGATCATTAGCGCACGGGAAGAGTCAAACGTAAGATACAGGCATAGTTATCAAGCCAAATCATGTAACTATATGCCTATATGTGATATTTATGCCAATACAAATATCAACGCAATCTGCAGATTCCTAATTTTCGCTGTTTACTTTTTTTACCTTGTCCCAGCCACGAGCTAGATTAAGGGCGACAAAGAAGTTGATGATGAGTAGGACCACATTTTCTAATTATTTTTACGACCAGCTCATATATGCTAATGTTTGCTCAATTTGCTAATTCTATACAGTTTGAATGACTTTGAGATAGGCGATGAGAATCGATACAGGCAAGTAAGATGTGTGACATTAGCTAATCATGAAATTTAACTGTGATTGGATTCAGGCATGAATATGGAATTTAGAGCGATATTTGCATTTACGCATTATCCTGAATTTAATTGCTAGTCAATATGCGTTCTTTGAAAGGAAAGGGGATATGTCATCATCGCTTTAGTTCGTCTCAGGAAGGTTGCAAAATGGGATGGGATTTTTATGGAATCCGGAGAACTCAAAAAAGATTTCAGTTCAAGTATGCATAAAGTACCTGAATACCAATTAGGTCTGTTTATGACATGGCTGTAAAGCAATAAAAAATGTTGCAATGCAATTGTAGCTATCATCATCATGACTCAAGGAGGTATTAGGAGAAAAGCTTTCAATTGCCTATTAGCTAATTAATATGGTATTAACGTTGGTTTGTTTTGCCGACTGAACTACAAATACGCTTTGGATTGTTTTTGCTGGCATCCAACCCATGTATCTGCCTGTCATAAATCTTTGACGTTCCCTCACCTCTCATGTTTTTTAATATGATTACCTTTATTATATCACTAATGCAGCGTCGTTCAACCGACTAAATACTAATGACGACGGCTCCATTCAAATTCAAAGAGATAAAGTTTGAAATAGTAATTGTTTCACCTAATTAAAGTCGACTATAGCTTATATCCCCTCACTAACACCCCATCCCGAAAAAGACTTTCCAGATCTGATTAAAATATTAAAATGCAATAAAGTTAACGATATTGTTATGACTATCCCATATTTCACTTGTAATGCTATCCTTTCCCGAGGCATGTAAATCCACCCACCTATCACTATCCAACTGGCGCTAGGAAAAACTAACATTCCGCCTTCATTATGAAAAATGAGACGACCAAGTTGAGAATATAAAAAAACGGAGGCGATCTCTCTTTACAACGGAAGTCTGAACAAAGTAATAATAGTTGTTGGTTGGGTAAATATGTTGGGATTCACGGTTATTATGACAGGCCAGGAGGATAAATTTGCATTTTGTAAAAAAATGAGTTGCCCTAGAGTTGCCTATGATGTTAGTAATATTATACATGAATATTGACTTGTAGCTAGCTTTTTTAATGTAAAATTACTACAAAGTCTGAAAAAGCTGGGATCCTACATCATCCTACACCTTTTTATATCCATATTCATATTTTTTTTTACAAATCTTCATTTTTACGTGCATGAACTAAATTACTTCAAATGTATCCTTTGATTCATCATATTATTATCATCATCAGCTTTCCTGTTTCCAGAAACATGCCCTGAAACCTTTCTTGTTGCTTTTTGCTAATAATTTGAGGAAGACATAAAATGTTCCCGTTTTTTTTCTTTAGTAAAAATGGAGTGGAAAGTGGGGAGCGCTGTGTGTAATGTAGTTAAAGCTATGGCGTACTTATAAGCTTGCTTGGCTTGCCTTTGACATGAAGCATTTTGGAGAAAGCCTTAACCAAACAGAGCCATTTTCTCCATATTTCCCTTCCTGGTTGGGAAAGTATTCCAGAGCTGCGTCTGGATGTGTTTAAGCTTCTAGAATAAACAAATACATTAAACGATTGTGTGCTTAATCCCCCCACCAGGCAATGCTAATGGTATTAATGGTTTTTCACTCAACTTTTCTTTAATTAGGGATACGGAGAGCCACCCCGACTATCTGGTGTACTCCAGAGGCTGCAAAATCATGGAAATGGACCCGTTCGACAAATCCGTTAAAAAGTTTCTAAAGACGGGGAAGCCAATGAAGTGCAACCAGAGGATTGCCAAAGTAGTGAATCAGGTAGTGAAATATGCGTAGAGAAACTTATGAAATGCTTATGTGCCTAACAAGCCGTAAAAAAGTTTTGGGCACAAATAAAAAAGAACTTGCAAGCTCATCGATAAGAAAAAAGATAGTTTGCTCTTGTCAGCGATTTTATCATGATATATGATAATAGTCATATTCGTATAAATTTTACTCCTTTTCCAGAAACTGGTCATTGATGAGAAATTTCTGAAAAGTTGGAAGACCAAGAAGCCCAGTTGTTGTCATCGTGCAATCTACAGAGTTGAACAGAAGCCGGACAAGTACAACAAAGATGCGGATTGGGGAATCAAGTAAGGTCGAGCATGATATGTTCATGTCTATTTTTATATGCGCAATTTGTAGAAATGGTTTTCATGTCAATTGGCTATAATAACCTAGGCAAATCAGTACACTAAACATTTTTGTCAAAATGTAGGATTTTTTTTGCATATTCTAAACCTGGAAGTTACAATTGTCGAAAATTATGAACTCCCATCACAAAGGACAAATTAGGGGACCTTGAATTGAAATAGTCAACTTGAAAAAAAAACTAATCACGCGATTGCACTTTATCATGCGCGATCTACTAATTGTGCGAAGTGAAGCGAAAAAATAACTTTTTTTGTCATAAATAGTCACAATAAGCAAGGAACCGATTTTGCGAAAAAAAAATGCAAAAAAACACACATGTAAAAGGACTGATTAAGGAAAAGAATGGCGAAATTAGTAGGAATGGACAAAGTTAATATATATTCCCAAAAGGATTCTCAGAGGGCTGTTCAGGTCACGACTCACGAAAACTCTTCAAACTTAATCATTTTCCCAAACAATGAATGATAACAATCGATGATGATGACACTGAAGGAAATGAAGCGAACGGAATGGCACAATCTTTGAGGGTTTTTTAATGTCTGTTGTTGCCTTTTTCAAGCTGATCGAAGTGACCTTCTCACTGGCGTAATGGGCTCGTTTGCATATATTTACGATGCATTCAATCATTTCCCTCTCGTCCATTCAAAGTGTCATTCTCATACCTTGAGTTGGGACGGTATCCTTATGAATGGGGATAGATAGAGCCCCCATAACTGTGTCGAGTCATGTTGATATTATGTGTCATGTCATGACAATGCAAATTTGCTGTTAAAGTGTCAAATATTACATACAAAGGAACATGGATAAATATGCACGATAATCTGAGATTATGAAAGATAATGATAGATTGAAAGGGAAAATGTAGTATTCGTGAAAAATTAAAGGGTTTCCTTGACAGGCTAACAGATATTTAGCTGAGGATGTACAGCATCATGATACTCATCATAATTTATAATGATTCTGTTGATTTGCGAGTTTTGTTGATCTGTGTTATACGCATGCCTGATTTTGATTGTTGATGATGATGACTCGCAGATATTCCGGCGTCTGTCATCCCATTCCGCTTGGCTCAGGGGGGAGTTCCGTGAACGAGTCCTTTGTGAAGGTTGAATGCAAGGGGTCCAGCTCAGGGAAGGTTAAAGGGAATGTGGAGTTCCATGGGATACCATTGCATCCAAAGAGCCAGTCTGAGAAGACACGGAAGAAAGCAGAGTATTGGGATGGACGGAAAGCAAAGGGACTTGAAAACCCTCCAAACATTCTAATTATAGGTAAGAGATGGATAAATAGTTTTTGGTGATGATGATGATGAAATTCAATCCGAAATTGGGGAAATATGAGATATCGTATGAAATTGCAGGAGTTGACTCGATCTCAAGAATGCACATGATGCGATCCTTGCCAAAAACAAGGGACTTTATCCTGAAGAATGACTTTATTGAGTTAAAGGGGTATACTAAGATTGGAGAAAATACGTTCCCAAATATCATGGTATGATGCATACAGAAGCTGATGACCTAATTAATTCAGTAATTTGATGAATATTCATCATGAATTATGAAAATCGTATAATTTTACATTACTAATTAGGCTGGGTTTGGTGGCATGGAGCTCAACAACTATAGTTCCTGCTGGCCAAGCAAAACAACCAAACTGGATGACTGTCCTTACGTGTGGAAGAACTTTAGCGAGTTGAACTACATGACCGCATTTTTAGAGGATTCTCCAGGCATTGCTATATTTAATTATGTAAAGTACGGCTTTGTCCTTCCGCCAGCGGACTACTATGTCCGTCCACTGACTGTGGCCATGCACAAATATCATGGATGGGCGAGGGGGACTGGTCGCTCGGATTGTGTGGGTGGGAGGAATCCTACCGACTTTCAAGCTAGCTTCATACGAGACCTGATTGCAAAAATGGGGAAGGACTACCCCTACTTCCTGTTTTCATGGTTTACCTCAGTTGGACATGATGATTTTAATGGATTAAAGGTAATGTGGTTGGTAAATTGTATAATTAGTTAAGTGGATTGTAAAATCTCATTAATGTAATTTAATTGGGGCCTTTACGTTAAAATTGCAGACTGCCGATGATGCCTTTCTTAACCTGTTCCAGGATGCAATGAAGAATGTCAGTGCCAATCCAGATAATACAGTAATTATTTTCATGAGTGATCACGGGTACAGGTTTGGAAGCTTTCGCGAGACGTTTCTTGGCTTTTATGAAGAAAGTCTGCCATTCTTCTTCTTCCGACTGCCCCCCTCCTTAAAGAAGATTCATCCCAATTGGTATACGAACTTGAGGAGGAACAGCCAGCAGCTTACGTCACCCCTTGACCTTCATTCTACGCTTAAACAGATTTTATATTCTGTGAAAACTAACCTCGCCACAAATCATACACCCTCTTCGACTAGTGACCCCAATAAGAGTATGAATTCCGTTGAGATTCAGCTACTTGATGGTAACGAGCTAATGACTAATTTAACAGAGTACACATTTGATAATACGAGCTCAAGCGATCCAATCAATCTCCAGTTTAGGGCACGCTACTCCTTCTTCGAATTCATCCCTGATAATCGTACCTGTGAAAGTTCTTCGATCCCGCAGCGCTACTGCATGTGCGGGGTGACGCCCGTTATGAGCAGTAAATCCAGCTTATCTTCCCACTTAGGGGATATAGTCGTCTCGCATATTAACTATCTTCTAGAGTCTGTGATAACGTCTGGGAAATGTGCCACGCTAAAATTTTCAAAGTTCCTTTATGGGAGGGAAGTGGGGCATGGTGAGATTTGGAATAATTTTAATCAACTAATTGGCTATAAGGACTATCTTGTAGCTTTAGAAGCAACTCCGAGTAAGGCCCACTTCGAGGCGAAGTTGAGGATCCTTCAGAATTCAACCACGAGGATTTTAGGGGATATCACGCGAATCAATGCCTACCAGGGACAAAGTGAATGCATTGCTGATTTTAAGCTGAAGAGTTATTGCTTCTGTAAAAATAAGAAGGAGCGAGCTGAGAAGCACAGCGCTCAAGGTGAAAAAGGAAAAATTGCAACTAAACATACCAGCACAATTAAACCCACAGAAGCCACTAAACTTATAGGAACCATTAAATCTACTGGAACAATTAATCTTACAGGAGTAATTATACCTACATCAACAATTAAAGTTACGGAAACAATTAAACCTACACTGCACCCAGGGGGTGAGCATCTGCCGAAATTAAATTCTACCGAAGTAAGTCTGAGAAACTTAACAAAAGGGAACAATACTGACTCTAGAAGCCAAGATACAAACCAAACTTCACTCACTGGAACGCCAAGATAATTGATCATGGTGTATTTTATTTAAAAAAAAAAGTTCATTTCAACCATGTTGGAATCAACGTCTATTCCTATACTTAATTCATTTGCTATATCCTATATACAAGTACAATTTTGATGTTTAAGTAACCACAAGTTTTAACTACTTAATTAAGCTGTTTTTTTTTTCTATGCATAAACTATAGGATAGCTTTATAATTAGTTTCTTTTGTGTGCATCCACTAATCACAGGTAGGTAAGGTAAGTTCTTGCTAGTTTGTGAATCTTTTTTTTAAATGAATTATACTAGTCTTCCCGATTGACGATGAGTATTATATACACTGATGATGAACCAATATAAGTTACCAGTAATGTTATGCTGACCAAATAAATGCAGTTATTCAATAAAAAAAATGAGCTATTTTGGATTATTAATTTTTTTCACATTTTAAGCATTTTTATTTTCTGTATAAAACGGATCCACATCAAGGCTTGCTTCTCCGAACAGTGAGTAAATGTAAATCAAATAAAATATGACAACAGAATATTACAGGATTCCAACGCAGTTGACTTGGAACGGTCAGTAACTTATTAAAATTCAGGATCAATTAAAATGAATAGGAACAAAAACAACACCCAATTTTTTACAAAACAATTCTACCGCAATTCAGCGTTAATTAATTTACTCACAGTGGCACATGTTACGAAGTACAATTCATGTCTTACTTTGAAAACAGCTTTCCCTAACTTGTTTAAAATATGTTAAATAATATTAATATTAATATAATAATACTTATTTGGTGTTTACGCTGCCAGGAATTATAATTGGGAGTACTTACTTTCTCTATACATATAATAAGGTCGCTCAGCCTAAACCTTCAAATTAGTAGCTTAGTAATGTCTTCACTGTAATTGAGACGCTCAAAGTTTGCACAGGTTAACCAGCGCAAATGCCTCCTCCACCCACTAGTTAACTTACAGTTTGTATGGCATCAAGTCCAATATACAAATCTAGCTCCGCTCAAAAATCTTTGCAATACATATATTAACTATATTAAAAGAAACAATTAACTTATAATTATCTACGCAACCATATTGGCTAGCTTGGTTATCTCAAACAATTAAGTATTTAGACAAGGGAATAACATAACAACAACTAAATTCAACAACTAATCAACATTTCGTAGTTCAGAAGCCTACAATTCAATGTATGAATAACTTACTTATATTACTGGTAATCTCAATGTAGTCTTTACTCCGGTTGTACAGTGGTACTTAAAAATGAAATATTTGTGGTTATTCGGTATAGCACTCCTAAGTGAAATGAAGGGTGTAGAAGACAGTTCAGATAACATAAAAAAATATAGCTTTGTGTACAAGTCAAAGGAACACATGGTACCGCCGCCCCGATCTATTTGGTGTCATTGTCATCTTCAGCGATTTTCCTGGGTTTCCCTCCTCCATGAGATCTTTCTAAATCAATGTACCCGTGAACTCTGAACCGATAAATGCAGGTGTGCTTCATATTCCCGTGATTTGAGAGGATTTTGAGTTCCACGATGGGATAATATTTGGACGTTGCATTCTGGAAAGGTCAAGTTGAAAAAATTAGCGATGCATATTTTGGCGTACTTCAATTCACGGTAAATTTTCATATCAGGTATTAAAAAAATGCAACTTACAGCAACTTCAAAGAACTGCAAGGGTTCATCGTTATCCTCGAACGTGAATGTTCCGTAGTCATGGACTTCTATGGTGTCATGCTCGGATTGGAGACCCTGCGAATAAGATTACAGAATTAACATGTAAATACATTGGAACCTGAAAGTAAATTAAAGATGAAAAGTCATTGTATTTAGTTATGTGGCACTTACCAAAACCTGGAAATTCTTTGGAGCAGAGTCGATATTATTGTATCGGGAGACGGTTTTCGGGATATGTTCCAAAGTGAATCCAGTTACTAATGCAGGGACAGCAAGCTTAATGACAACGTCACCAACAGATCCTTCAAATGCCCAACATTCTCCAGGGACTGCGCCAGGCTACGGAAACAAAACAAACCATTTCAATTAGCATTTTTTCAGTATTCATCACTCATTGTGATCATGCATAGAAAGGTAGTTAAAATAAAAATCAGGACAGTACCTGAATAATTGTGCGTGGAGAGTTTGGAGGGGACCAAAGACGAAAACCCCAATAAGATATGACACTATTCCTCGAGTCGGAACTTTTTGTACACCTTGTGCTCAATATAGATCCCCCCGCAGATTCCAATGCCAAATCAGGAAGTCCGGTTTTATCAGCATCATATCTGGATATGGCACGTTTAATCATCAGTTCGATCTCGTCTGCGGACAACCCTATGAAAGCAGAATGATCGGGACATTTTTGGGATCCACAATCTAAGGTCACTTTCTGCTCAATCGCGGCAAGGTTAGCATCAACCTTCGATAAGGCACTTTTAATCAGCTGTTCAGTTTGCTCTGCGGTTAATCCTTCGAAGCTGGGCGGATCGGGACATTTTTGGGATGCAAAGGACAAGGCCACTTTCTCCTCAATTTCATTCCTTAATGATGGAAGCATTGACTCCACTAGTTGGTTCGGATCTATTACTTCTTTCGGGGCGCTCTTCTGATTTTCAACTTCCAACTCCATTCGTTTGAGGCGAGAAATAAGTTCGTTCAGTTCAATTTTTATATCTTCTAGGTGCTGCTGATTATGGGAGTCCACTGAGGGCACTCCACGCGACTCCACCTTTACTTCCATCTTTGGCTCCACTTTGGTCATTTGAGAGAATAATGATGCCATTTTGGCGTACCACATACTCCCATTAGTCCACAACAAATAGATAAGTAAAATGACTAGCAACAAACAAAACAATAGTCTGCAGAAATTCCAGAAATACTTCTTCAAAGCAGCTAGCCCCGACTCCATAATTGATCTCCATCCATCATAGATTCTGGATATGAAGGACTGTCGATCTTCATATTCTTCTTCTTGATATTCTTGGTAATCTTGATGGTTATTTACTACTACAGTCTCCTTCCGGTTTCTAAACAGGCTTCGGAAGAAGCCAAATATTGATGACTGAGTTTGAGTCACTTGAGAATGGGACTCCTCCTCCCCCTCCTCCATGTGATGTCGGTGCTCACTCATCCCTTGATTTTGATACTCATTGTTGTAGAGGTGCACATTCGCCAGGTCTTCATTTGAACCTGAGTCTTCTTCATTACTATTGTTATCTCGTCGGGAGGAGAGGCACCACTTTTCCAAGTAGATCACCCACATTAAGGACATATAGATAAAGGTGCAAAACCTTGACAACACTTGTTTTGCAGAGCGTCTGGTTGAATCCACCACGGATCCTACGGAGGATCCTCTGTCATGGTCCTCGCCCTCGTCATCCGATGAGAAAGGATACTCTTCCCCATTCTGACCTCCCCCTCCGAAATGAGTAAGTAAGGAGCCTCCGTTGTTATTACTTGCATTGTGAACTGACTTTGAGATAGCGTGCTCCTGACCTGTGAAGGTGGCACTAGCTGCATTGCTTTGGAACTGTGATGTATTCCCATAACTGGTAATGACTACTTCTTCCTCAAAATTAAACGCTAGACGGGAACTTTGGGAGGAAGACTGAGCACTCTTTAGCGGTGTGACAGACCTTCGGGTCTCCAATCCATAAGGGTGGGGTTCGCCTGTCACTGCAAAAACCTCCTTCCTCACCGTCTCCCTTCTCTTCCTCATCATTGCACTTGCTGTTGTCGTTGCCTCACTTCGTTCCGAAGCAACAGTCCGTTGAGATCGGGTAGACGCCCCTGAACGTACGGATAATGGTGTGACCGACCTTCCAGATCTCAGATCATTGACTCCCCTCCCAACTGCATTACTTCGGGCTATCCAGGGCCCTTCATCATCACTGCTCTCATCCGGTGGGTTGTTGAAAATCTCATCAGAGATTTCAAATCTGGAGTTGCGAGATGAATTGGTGCTCCGACTGCTTTTGGAAGCACCCTTCTTGTTCCCGTTGTTCAGTCGCATGTTTCGCTAATAACGTCAACATTAACCACTCACCAGTAATTATTTATTAATTAAAATATCTTGCCTTTCTAACTGAGGAACTTTCTAACAAGAGATGGACTGCGGAATATTGTGGGTAAGTATAGCCGTTGATCAATTGATCTTGTGTAAATAAAGCTGAAGGAGAGATTTTTTGAATGACTACGCTCTACCCCCACTTCACTATCAGATGCTGGGGTAAAGTGAGACAGTTGGAAAGACTTTGTTCAGGAGAGAAAAGACGCATTATGGCTTATTGTACAGTCTATGCAAAATGCAAAGGATGAGAGAGATGTATTATTGGGATGGGAGAGGAACTTAATCAATGATTAAAATAAGTTGTTATGCTTGTTCTATTACATAATGTGCTGCATGACCTTGTGACATTTTACTTTTTATGAAGGCGCTGTGCTAGTATAAGTTAGTCTAAAAGAATAATAAACACACACATAACAAACTACTTCACAAATTCTTTTATTCACAACTCATTTAAACCCACGTCATTATTATCTTAAATTAATCAATAGTTTTCTAATACTTAAATTGATCAGGAGTATCCAGTTGTATTTCATAATAATTAACAAAAAATAATCCACCAATGAAAACGAATCAACATAAATTTGATTGACACTTTGGACGCAGAATAAATACAACTTACAAGTGTGACAATATTGTATTCCGTAACGTACTTATTTCATATTGCGATTTTTTGACGTAGTTTATCTCGTACGGAAAGAATGAGTACTGACTATAACAAAAGTAATCATAGGTAGAACAGTAATTTAAGTGGCTTGAGAAACATGACTCTATTGTGATAAGTACAGATCAAGAAGCACATTTGGATTTGCCTTAGTCACTTGCTCAAACGACTTTGTCTTCCTAACGTCTTCCTTGTTGCTGGAAATCAGAAAATTACAAACGATGCATTTCTCCTTTCATGCAATGAATTTTAAGAGTGTACAAATTCAAGTGCAAATTGAATTAATACTTACCAGTTTATAAAATTAATCACACGGGGTTTCAATAGGTTGGCGTTGTACGTATGCGCCATGGCCAAAACTTGTGCAGCATTCTCTACGTTTAGGTAGTCGGCAATGACATACTCGCAGTCCTCTTTGAGTCCTGGCAGGTCGTACTTTTCTGCAACCTGAAGAAGATCTGGAGCTCGTTCACCCAACATTTCAGTTTCGCCAGTGTACAGGTATTCCAGCATTGCCTTCACAATGTCATCTTCAAAATCTGAGATTTCTACTGTGTTCATTTTAGTTTCCACCATGCCTGTAGTGAACATAGCTGCGAATACAGAGCTTCTGGCTGCAAAGGCAAATTAAAAATCAAATCCATCAAGCCATAATACATTTCATTATCATTAATTATAGTGGGCTCCTACTAGGACTAGAAGCAATAGATTAGACATTAACATCAACACCATGTATCTAATTTGAATTTGAATATTTACCTGCAAGAACAGCCTTGTGTGCCATGAAAGTAGAATGATTTGTAGTAACTGCAATATCGGCCAACACAGTGTCCTTGAATAACTTCGCGACATCATTAGCAAGCCTTTCCTTTCGCCGCTTCACCTTTTCTTCTTCTGGTAAACTTTTGACAGCGCCACCATTACAAACTTTATTTTTTTGACCACCTTCAATCCATATGCGACAATGAATTTTAAGAGAGTCATCATTCACGAGCCGGCGACTTGGAGAAATCAAGTCCGTCGAAAGTATAAAGTCGTCATAATTCCATTTGCTTTCTTTGTTGAATTCACAGACGTCCATTGTAGCACTCCCTGAAAATGAGTCAAAATAAATAAATGGTATAACATTATTGATTATTGTACTTCGTAGTCATAAAATTGTTACAATCAACAAGTTTATCGGAGATACACCTTCCTCAAAACACTCATACATACCTTCTTGTACTCCAGGACCCCCATCTGCATCAAGTATACTTATCTGGAACCTAACCATGACCTTTCTATTTTTGGACGCATTTCCATCGCCAAATGCCGTTAAATTCAAACCAATTGAGACATATTCCAGCCCCTTAATCTTATTCTTTGGGTGCATTTGCAACTGCCTAAAACGGATTAAAATGTAAATTCCATTCAATTTTAGAAGTTCATGATGGCACATTAAAGGTGTGGAATAATGTGCGATTTTTAATGTAGATACAAGGTGTATATCATACCAAGAATGATTGCTAGGGCCACCGCGGAAGATGGGGGACAGGACTACATCCGCTCTGCTAAAGCCAGAGAAATTCTCAAGGGTCCACAAAAAGGCGAAAGTTTCTTGCTCGATCTGGTTAGAAATCAAATATTTATTACAAATGATTGATTATATAAACATGACTTATTTACATGCAATTTCAAAACATCTATGCTGCAAACTTTTAATTATTACCTCCGATACGGCCCAAGATTCCACGCTGTCGGAACCATACGTAGGACTGCTAGGACACTTTCGTTTTTCTGGAATATTACTTCTGACTACTCCACTTCTACCTTTATTGGAATAATAAAAATCCCTGCACTGGTCCCTCGCCATATTGTCCACTGCTAATTAATCGTTCATCTATTTTTTCTGCGTGTTGTTGTAGAAAGATAACAATTATTGCTTCGCGATTACGGTCTCGTTCTCTGGATCTGTTTTTTTTCTCTCCACTCTATCAGAGTCTATCACTGTAATTAGAAATTGCAAATTTACTACTGTACTTACTCAAATAAAATTATAACAGTATGTGCAAAGTAACAAGCAAAACCAACAAACTAAAACACTTGAACAACAAGACTTGTACTGTACTAAATACTGGACAATTAAAAAAAATAACCTCATCTCATGAAAATTAAACTTCGCAAAAGGATAATTCTATCAACAAAGCAAAGGTGAAAACAAACGAATCGACAGTGAGTATTCGTGGAGAAAAGAACCGCCTTTCACTACTACACGCACTATCCAACAAATGCATCAGCAGCTATTACATCTATCTCTTTAGCTTTAGTTCTTTCATGATAGTGCTGCATTTCGCCTTCCAGAGAAATCGAGTCAACTCAACTGTCGACAAACTCATTTGCATTTGAATTGACTAGGTTTCTGCTGAGGACGAGGCTGGAAAATGGGAAGGACTTTGGGTATTTTGGATTTCTTTCATCTTTTTAATGAATTTCGAGTTTTAAATTTTAGCATGGAGATCCTCAAAAATCAGTCAAATTTCAATTCTAATGTATTTAGAGTTGTTGTTTTACTCGACTTCTATTTAATCATATGATCATTAATCATATTATATATGCAAAAATGCCTATATCATATAGCCCCTGTGAATCTGTCTATCCCTATCTAAGTTGAAAATGCGTAGGATTAGATGACTTGGAGTTGGGCTGATGAAGAGTACGAAGATCACTATCGAATGCCGGCGGGGCGAAGCAATGCATCCCCCTTGACCCCTGAGTAAATCATAAATGAGCGACCATATCACTGCCCCTTGGGATCGAGTTAAACTCAACCCAATCAATGTTAGTACAAGTCATCATAAGTGCTGAATAGACATGATTGAAATGAGTGTAGAAGTAGAGGAGCCGACATCCCATGAATGATTAAATATTGAAAATAATTTGAATCAGGAAGGAGAGTTTTATTCCATTCTCAATTTAGAATTCAGCCTTAAGCTCAGTTTATTTTTTTATGAATTATTTTTGTTTGATAAATCTGTACATTCAATTTGTTCTCATAAAATATAATATACAACAAGTATACTTAACGCTAATATGCATAATTATATCATAATCAATCTTATTTAGTGTAAAGTAACTGTAATTTAAGTAATATTGTATATTATATTTTATAATATCAAACCCATATAACTGGTACATATATAACTATATTATTGTGATTATATAATTTTCTCGAAAGTGTATTCTTTGCAGTACGATCGCGATAAATTTACCAGTGCATATACCTATTATTATATACCTTTTTAACATTTTGCAATGAAGTATGAAAAATGTCGCGGATTTTTGAAACCAAGATGTACAAGACTTTCTTTAAAAAACGATCCGTTATAATAATTATAATATTATCTGTACAGAATATTCTATACTTAACTAATTGTACAGGCTCACGTGTAACTCCAAATGCTTACGTTTTTTCGCAAGTTGAACTAAAAACATAAATATTACAAACTCTGCAGATATTCAATATACCGATAACACATTTTGACTTATCTCATTATACTCTACAACTTGCAAATTGTTCTCTTATCACATATATTTTGCGTTGTTCGTCGAATTCAAGTTTCAATGTGTCATTTCACTAAGCACCCATTCATCAAGTCAGCACCATTTAGTAGCATAATCAATAACTAAGTTTAGTGTGCGAATTGTCAACTAAACTAACTAAATGTGTAGTCATACGCGAATACATAAGTAATATGATTGCAGAAATGGCTGTGGTTTTTCATTTCACGCTGTAGTTATTTTTGTGCGAACTACAACTATACCAGTTTTATTCATCATTATCAGTTATAAAGTATTTTTATGAGTAGAGTAAACGTAGGTATGTCTAACTAATTAATTACAGGTACTGACTAATCAAGGTATAAGAAATGAATACAATAATGGTACTCACTATTAGCGTGGGATCCAACTCAATCATTTTATATGCCACAGAGAAAGTTTTTTTATTGACGGTTTATATGCTTTATGCTCTTTTTGCTAAAAGCAAGCGTAAGCACCTTTTGATTGAATTAATAGACAATTCTATTGACATAATATGCTACATCCGCATCATCAGCACTAGACAGAATAGGGCCATAATTTAATGGCTCCACTTAAAATTTGCTCTTTTCATACCCTCCATCATCACCTCCAACTTTTAATTTTCGCTAACATGCAATGACAGCTTCCCTCCCACCTATTAAATGTTGATAGCATTAAATTATGACCCTTATACTTGATGCATACAAAAATGTTATATTTATATAAGTCCGTTAACCAGCTTTCGCCTGTGTAATTATCTCTCCGATCCGAAACTAGAGAAAGACTTTTAATTAGTCGGAATTATAAAGTAGAGTCTATTGGATTTATTCACTGGCCAATCCGCAGATACTTTTTTATATGACTATATTAACTACCGTCACTATGGTAAAAGTAAAGTAATACAGACTTCATCTATATTTTAGTGTTAAATGAGAGGCCCATGGTCATGGAGTCATCCTACCGACAACCTAAGAATCCAACTAATAAGTAGTCGTTATAGCATTGACATCCTAATATCCTATCTAACAAGATTTATTTTACATTTCACATCAAATCTAGAACAAATAGAACTATGAGTAGAAATAAAAAAACTCAGCAGATAAGACATCTTCCCCGATTCATTGAACATTGATTATTAAACGTTCCCATAATACACACGGCGTTCTGGCGCTGGGTTGCTTGAATAGTCTTATACTTAATTTACACCTTAAAAACTTAATCCTTTGGCATTAACGACAAGGTCTACTTTTCTTTGTATGTATAGTACTTTTGGACGAAAAAGTTGATCATTTATATTACCTTGAAATATTAAATTCAATGCTGCGCTTTTATATACATCTCTTAACAGCAACAGCAAAAACATGAAATACAAAACTGACAAAATATACATTTAAGTAACTACAGTTGAAAAAAAAATCACGACGAGTAATAACTATGTACATTCGTAGGTAGTTTAACTAACCATACGGACCCATTACCCGGTATTATATCTGCAGCAATTATTTTGCTTTTTCTTGGCAAATGTTTTAAGGTACTGGATATGCTATGTAATTATTAGAGGTCATCATATAAATGTCAGCTAATCAACAGACTAGGAATTCGTTGAACGTCCTCATCTATCTTTACAATAGCACAAGACTTTCTGTATAAATAACGTTATCTTAAATAAATCATTAACTAGCCAACGAAACAGAAATTAAATCGGATGGGAAGTGTGAGCTACCTGTAGGCTGTGGGAAAAGTAACGTTTATGACCTGCCGATAAAAAAAAACTTTTTGCATTAAAAGGGGCCACGTAATGTCAAATGGTTCAAGTTGAAACGTATCTAATCCTTAACCTTGTATTTCCCCTTTTTTGTTATAGTGGGAGTCCCGTATATAAAATAATGCTACAAATAAGATCTAATCCTCGTCTAATCTTATAAGTATTTTATATCTGTGGTAACTACAAGCAATAACCTTTAATTTGTAAATGTGGTCGCGAATGTGTAGAAAAGGGGCACGCAATATCTACCGCAGTCCCTAAAAGTTGATGGTCCAGCTCACCAAAAGACTGTAGTCATTTCACACATCATTCCCAAGGGATTTGGTGGCGACGGCTTTGTTATGCGCCACATTTTCCAAGGTAATGCTCTGAATGTTTGCTTTCGCTTTACGGGGCAGGAGTATTGTGAAGAAACTGAGAAACTTTTTCCTAAACTCTTTGCTGCACAGAAAGTAAATGTAGAAGTTGAGTGCGAAATTACACAGCTCCAAGTCATTGGCCATAGCTCTGAATATCTGGAACCCGAAGTTCTCGTCCATATTCTCCGAGTAGAAGATGGCGAGGAAAGCCACCGGCGTGGTGGTAATAAAGAATAGGACGACGATGGCTGTGAGGAGGACGACGAGTCGCTTCTCCTCCTTGTAGATTCTCTTGGACATTCGTTCCCCTCGCAGGAGGAGTTGATCATTCCCGGTTGAGTCCCCATTCGCATTGAGGAGGTCAGCCTTCCTGGTGGTGATCTGCCGAAATCTCACTATAATTAGGAAGTTGAGGGAGGCGAGAATAATTGCTGGACTAAATCGAATTATTATCTCCTCCAGTATTATATACATTTTCCAAGCGGTGGTGTGCGTGAACTTTGTGTTCTCAGGGGAGCTATACAGGGAGTCATTGGGGCCCTTCATCTCACAGACGTACTTAAGGAACGCGAGCGGCGCGGAAATTATAATTGCAACTATGTAGCAGAGAAGAATCACTTTCCCGGGTTGTGCAGAGGTTTGAGCCTTTCGATAACGGTCTGGGTGACAGACGGAGATGAATCTGTCGATGGTAACGCATACTACGATAAATATGCTGGATGCCATGAACATGTTCGCTAATGGGATTTCCAAGTAGCTGTAGAAAAACGCCACCGCCCAAGACTTTTCCGTGTAGAGGTTCGTTTGACGAATCTGGAAGAGTAGAAAATTATTTATTAAAACGTTATTCATTAGATACAATGCAGGAAGATTGAAGATGTCATTTACAGGTAGAGTGTATTTGAAATTTCAAACTTTTGAACATTTACATTTTGACCAGTTATGCAAACATGTCGTGTGTCAAGTTTTCATTCCATTGCAAAAATATGTGCTACCCCATCAAAAGAGATGATTGAAGCTATTTATCGAAGCTCTATTGGTTTCCCCAAAATGAGTGACGTAGATTAGACAGACAAAGTATAACAAGAATTGTTCCTGGAACTCCCCTACATAGATGGAACTAACCAGCGTTGGAATAAGGTAGGAACTCCCCAGGGCCAAAATATCGCGTGCCTAGACACAGACTCCTACGACCACAACAGTCACTGTACCATCGTCATCATGTACTTAAGTTGGATCAGAAATACAAAATAGGAGCAATCTCAAGAATTTTTGCTGTATTTACTTTTTCTTCTCAGAAAGGTTCCAATTAAAGGCAACAATGTCCTTTGGAGCCCCTTTCAAGGTATAACATGTCATATTCACGGCATAAAGATGCCTAAAAAGACCTTTACACACGCGCTACTGGTCATTCAGAATCTTTCCAGACTGGAAAACAATTTTAGTCTAAAAAAGGAAGAGAAAACTGGAGCACAAATGATTGAATGGATTTTTACATATTAGATTGGGAACGGATGTGTATTTTGTATAGTAATAGTGGCAACGGCCTTGTGCTCTGGTTCTGTGCTTATCATCTGCATGAGTGCAGTGGAGATTCCATTGAAAGAAAAAAAACACACAGAAAAGCGCATCCCAATTAGGCACAGCAGGAAACTAAATACGTAATGAGCTTTGTTCTGCTGACCGCTCTGCAGCTCAAAAATGGGCATGAGCCGGGATTGACTTTTCATTCAAGTCCCATGGGAGTGAAAGTTGAGATCAGAATTTCATCACAACCGAGTTTCCTTCCAAATCTGGAGGGCATTTTCCTGTAACTAAGGACAAACATAATAAAAGACTACTGGAGTCAATTTGTGGATGTATGTGTGTGCACTTATCAACCTCTAGTCATATAACTTGTTTCACAGTTTATATCATATCATTCCCACTTTCAACGAACCGGAAATTCAAATGTACTATAGTCTTTGAGAAGTAACAGTAGAAAGTTTACGACAAAAAAATAGTCCAATTGAAATTACACGTGTACGCCAGTTTCCACGTACATACCATAATACTATTACTTTCATTACTTTTTTTTCAAAATGACCTCTGAAACTACGTCCGTTCCAATTTTGCAATATTAAAAAACAACTGCTTGAGGAAGTAACTCATTGCTAACAAATAGGACACAATAAGCTAGTTGACCCGGGCATACATATAAGAAGCATTATAGAAATTCATCTCCCAAAATGTATTGCATATTAAGTAAGTATTCTCCAATTTCGACACGCAACTCAATAGTCCCCATCATAACTTTTTTACAAACCACTTTCACCATTTCCGTTCATCATGTATATGTCTGTAGCTACAAGGATTCGCCCCGGATGCCATATCATATTTTCCAATAACATTTGATTATTAAAAACAAAATTACCACATCAGCTATTCGTATCAGTAAATCATGTAGAAAATACTCTTATTTACATATTTAGGCTTAACTGTAAACCCTTGGTATTTCTAACAGAGACATCAAATATTTTTAATGCGATTTTAAAGTGAAAGGAGCTCCAAGCCATATACCATTTACGTATCGTTACACGTCCAATGCGTAATTAAGCGAGTATCAGCTACATGAAACTGTCGGCATCCCAGATTACATATACATCTCCCACAAAAGGGCTAAATAGCGGGAAGAGCCGTGAGCGGATAAATGATTCCATCTGAAATAAGTGAAAATGAGATGTGGAATGGATTGGGAAAATAAAATTCCTTCCCACTCCTAACACGCTGATGGAACCCTAGCACGCAACAAGATTGAGAGCCAGCTGCATTCTAATGGCAGATGCGCCATTCTAAACTATTTACCGCCCATTACCCCTTGGGTGCATATCTTTGACTAAGAAGCGGCTCACAGATAGTCGTAATCTCCTCCGCCAACATGCATATCCATAAACCACTCAAAACCTTGAAAAGTTTACGGCTGGCGTGATTTGCGAGATTCCAAAGTTGAATGTCATTGTGCAAAAAAGCGTTTTGCACTGACACTTGAAAACAAAAATTCTAATACAAAAGTTTGTCTAGCGTGAAAAGCCATTTCCGTTAGACAGGAGCGGATGCGGATGGAAAAGGATGAACGTCTGCATGTGTCATCTTATCACCAAGCTCCAAAGCTTAAGTGGCGCTGAGATGAAGTGTTCACCATTTCGCTTCCCCGACATTTATTATCTAGCATCTGTGTTAATGGAATGACTCCTCAAGGTTTAATACCAATCGATCCTGTTCTTCCCTCTGCTAACGAGGATCCTACCGCACTAAACACCCAATTGCGCCCCTCCTTCGGTTGAGTGATGGAACGGAAAAATAATAATAATAATGGGACATTAAACAGTGCTGACAAGTCTGTCACCTTTTACGGCGAGCTTTCTATACGATACGCCTCCACATGAAATGCTACACCCAATTTAAATGGTCTGTAACCCAATAGCCGAGAATATTATGTCAAACCTGTTATTTTTTTCCTTTCAACTGGGAACAAAAGAGCTCTTGTGAAATGCAACCTGCCTTTTGAATGACTTCCTTGACGACGTGACAAAGAGCACGCTGTACAGACCAAGTACATTCAAAATGGGGTGGGACGTCTCAAGCTCCATTTGATTGACGGGATTAAGAGGCTGGTGTGAAATAATGATGCTTAAGTATGAATAAATATGCATATTGAATAAACATAGTCATCGTAAAAGATGTAAGAGAAAAGGATTCTTTTTGTCACCATGTCAGGATTCATTCATCCAATTTACTTTGATATTGCGTCTCAGCCCCCTGCCCATCACTGTTGCTGACCTGATTTCTTATGAGGATTACTAAAGCGAATAAATCTTTTGATTTGACAACTTCTAGATTACAATCAGTTAAATTCGTGTCTAAATAATCGATAGAGCTTCCAATAATATAACTTTGCCAATATGACGATGTTGAGATTTGAGATGAGACTGGAGTAAAAAAAAAACAATATTTTTTGTTGTACGCTTTTATCACTTCGTTTGAGGTGAGTCATGGAAGAGTGAAAATAGAGCAATATTTTTCCCCATCCGATGCCAGCTTTGCATTTCAAATTCACTCTTGCCCGGTGTGCAGACCTGGAGACAGAAAATGGTGACTTTGACTTTAGCTGGGATAGCCTTTTTATTAAGTGATTCCGAAATCCCCAGTAAAAGTTGAATAGATGAAAGAAATTTCCTCCTTGTTTTAGTGACAATGCACCAGCCACCAGCTCAATATTACCTTCCGAGTTTGTCTGAACCATTTTTTCTCCTTTAGTTATAGGCGTCTCCTCGCATATGGTTCATTAGTAAGGGTGGTGGAGGAACCTATTCATGAATTATTTATTTTTTATGGATGCAGGCTTCATCATCGCCTGCATTGTTATGCATTGTTTGCATGGAAATTGCGGAAGAAAAGCGATTCCTATCGTTTGTGAAGCACCGGGCTCCAGTATAATCTTATCCATTCAGTTCCGGAAGGTGCTACACTTAATTCCGTTATAGACACGGTGGAGGGAACCATTTTGTAAATGAGACTTGGCTCAAACCTGAATTCATTATTTGCTTTCAATTGATGTAGAAAGATTGTGCATTGTGCAGATATCTGCAGTGGTTGGCTCATGGCTCATGCAATCTTCCCGAATCCGATTTAATTTCTCAGCAGAGAACAATTTACTACGAGGCTGTTATTCCGACAATTGGATAAACTTCAGTTGATAACCTTGGAATAGAATCTCCGACATCTAATATCTTTCTGCGTATCATCAATATCATCATCCCAACGCAGGAGACTAACTTTGGGATTTTTTCTTCCCTACAGCAAATTCTGTAATTCTATAATAGCCTTAACTCTTCAGAATAGTAGTGGAAACTTCAAAGGATGTAAATTTTAAATGACTGAACGTATCTATCTATCTATCTACCTGAACACTTGGAAGGACAAGGTTTATTGAGTTCATTCCGACAAAAGACTGCCGTCAAAGTATTCATTCCTAATAAAATAAACAGGGAATCCAACATCAAAGTCATAAAGTCTTGGAATATACATTGTATCGTTGTGTATGAGTTCATTCATTCATTCATCATTCTTTCAACTCCTCCATTTAAATCAATTGGTGCACAACGCCATTAAGTCGTAACATTCATCGGATTGTAGCACATGAAATGTTCAAGGCTTTCTCCATCATATAATTCCGTAGTAAATGCGATTCCTATTTTTAAGGACAGCATGCCTGATCTATGATAGCCTGATTGTTGGAGTTGAGGAAAGGAAAAATGGAAAGAAGGCATTGACATTGATGGAAGGTTGTCGCTTGCTTAAAAAAGCAACAATGATGACAAGCGCTTTTACAGTCTCAACTTAAACTTAACAAATATGTTGAGGACTGTAAGAAAAGTGTCATAATGAAACAAACGTATAAAACAATGACTGCCTGGAAATAATATTCTACAAATAAAGGTGCTACTGACCGACACAGAGAAATGAACTGCATACTTGCACTTATCAGCTTAGCGAACAGCTCAACAAATCTAATAGACAAAGGAATGGATGAAACATTTTCGTGGTTCTGGATCTTGGCCTAGAGAGTTTGCATAGACTTATGAGACACTTTTTATAGGATATACTATAGATTATGTAGATTAGTACTGAGTTTGACTGGAATTCCTCCAGTTTCACCTTCAGCTGCAACAGCCAGAAGAGTATAGGAACTGTGACATTATTTAGAGTTGGCCTTTTTATCGCCTTGTATGCAAATACTATGTACTATAATCTATAGTTCTGGCTGCAGGTGTACATGGGAGACAAAAAAGGTGATCCCGATAAGCCTCACATTGAGAAAGTTTATTATGCAGATGACTTTGAGAAACACTTGTTAAGTGTAGCCAGAAATGACACATAACTAATTCTCTTTCCAATTAATGCATATTACAAAAGGAAAGGTACAGACGACAGGATTTTAGAGGTTAGAATCCTTCTCTTTGTAGGGAGATCCTTCTTCGTTTCGGTTGATGATGTGGAAGTCCCATATTTTTTACCATACCTATTCTACAATACTAACTTAAAAATGACCGATAATGGTCCAACCTACATAATTGTAACTGCCAATGTTGATCTAGCAAAGATTGAGTGCAATATCTGAACTTGATTATTTTACCAAAAAATGAAAAAGAAGTGAGCAAAAGTGCATTTATCTAATTGATTAAGTGACAGTATGGTGACGACGCGACGCCGCGTCACCTTTCTCTGTGCACTGTAAACTCACATGTGAATGTTCAGATTTTTTGCATAAAGAGTAAGTGGGATAAGAAGTTGATAAACTTTGGGGAATAGTAGGATAAAAGGTCGGAAAAAAGAGGAAAAAGGTAAAAAAAACTCATTCACCTTTCTAGTCTTTCGTGTAAGATAAGATCCATTCAACAAACGCTTTTTTCTACCCAGGTCCGCGTCATCCCGTGTTTATAAAAACGGAGCGACTCAGCCAGGATCACTTTTTTCCAACCACAGCCCTCCGTAAATACACACGCAAGAATACAGAGAGGACTCAAAAACTCGTCAACTTTTTGCAGCGTTGCCCTTCGTTATAAATTTTACTTCTTCTCAATTTTTAGGAAATTACGGGAGAATACACGCGCCTAAATACATTCAGTTATACTCATAGGAATTATTCGAACGTTTCTTTTAAAGTTATTTTTATATTGGGACTCAGAGCTACTAATTAATAAGGTAATTAAATTTTTTGCCGGTTTTGCTATAACAATTACAAGGTTAGTGCAGCTGAATTAATATTTATGTGCATGTGTAGTAGGCTCGTTCTGTCTTTAACATTTTGGAATTGTATCCCTAGAAGAAAGAGACATCAAGCTCGTTATCAAATCGTAACAAGAAGGCTTACGCTATGGCAATTCCAGAGAAGAATGATCACCAATACCTCAAAATCCTTATTGCGATGCTTCGCGCCGATCATGAAGTAATCGACCTTAAACATCAGCGTCCTGTTGAGCTCCGGGACTTTAGTGCCCTTACATCCAAGCAATTGCTCAAAATCTTGGCCTACCTCTTGGAGGGAATAGTTGGGAAGAAGCCGGTATGTTTCATGCATTTATGTATGTATTCATTTGCGGTCAGGAAATCACATCTGTTCATTTTTTTAAATTCAAATTTGAAATAATTGTCCGATAATAGCTAACTAAACATGTGGCGTTGGAAGATTTTAACAATTTTAATGGAGATCATATCTACTATGACAGTGGACCTGACCAGATTTACCATGCGGTCAAGCAAGTCGTTCCTGAGGGGAGTGAGTTGTTTCATTACTCCATGCTTTTGCTTCCAGCCAAAGGTCAGCTATCACATACTTAGTATTTTACTCTTGCTTATCTGCTTTATGAGTCTGATACTTATCATATCTATTGTCTATTTTCTCTCATTTTTTCATGCATGATCAGAACCCAGCAAGACCAAGAAACTTCTCTCATACCTGGTGTCATTTGTGCTAATGTGTGACGACCTTCAAGAAGCCTTCAATAACTGCTACAGCGAGATTTTCAAGGAATATGAGGAACGGAGTTCAATCCATAATGAAATCCAGGATTTGAGTGAGAAGATCCTTACGGAAATTGAACAACAAGAAGAGCTAAAAAAGCGCATACCAAAAGTAAGTTTTCATTGCCCTAGCTATATCCTATTCTGAATTCTTACAATTTCATAATTGCAATGATTACAAATATTTAGCTAATACATTGCCTGTAAATGTTACGGTTTCAGCTGGGAAAAATGCTATCCGTGCTAGAGGAAAAATTTCGGAAGGATCAAATGGCTTTATCCACCCTGAACTTAGATATGGAAGAAAAGAAAGCAATTTATGAGGCCAAAGAAGGTCAGATAAAACAACTGGAAATGAACCTTCAACGGTTGGAGGAAGAGAGGCAGAAGTTGTCCGGGAAAGTAGTTACTAATCCTATTGAAGTAACTGAAGAAAATGAGCGTCTCAAGCGAGAGGTATGCAAAATAAATGTAAAGCTAAATTTTAATATACATAATTAGGTAAATCAACACAAGTATTTTATTCCTGATTGGGTATTTTTTCAGCTTGAAACACTAGCTGAGCAAAGGGAGACCTACGGCTCTGATTTGGAAAAGCTTCGTGAAGAACTTGGAATATTCCAGGAACTCATTGCTCGAGTAAAAAAGACCATTGCAAAGTTTAAAACCGTGGTTGACACAGGGGAAGTTATAAAGTAAGGGCAAACCAAATGTATTCTTTATAGTAGATTAGCAAATGATTACGGTGTTTATGTATCATTCTGATTCACACTTTGGAAACTTTACTTCCTTTTTTTAGGGGTCGGAAAGGGTCTTCTAAAACGTCCGAAAGTGAGCTTTCAGTTCTGAAAAATAAAATACGGCAACTAAAAACAGAGGCTGAGCAACTTTGCCCCCGCCATCTCGCTAAAACCAAAGAGGCGGCTACTTTGGTAAAGTCACAGGAGGCAAAGCGCAAGAAAACGCTTGTAGAAATCGTAAAGTTTAAAATGTAATATTACAATTAAATCAAAGATTTACAAAATTTATAAATAGTTAACTTTTGCATGTTTTCTTTTCACAAATCGATCTTAATTCCGAGCATTTTTTTTACAGGCAAATACGAGACGTTGAAGGACAGGTCGAGGCAGCTTGCCTCGCAACCGAAGAAATGAAAAAATCCTTAAAGGAAATGGATAAGGAAGTTAAAAAATTACAGGGTGAAATAACCAACTACCAGTATAACCTCTTGGTGGTTATTCCTCAGAAGAAGAAAGAACTTGTAGGTGCATAAGTACTATAACTATTTCAAATTACAAAAAAAGGAATTATAAAAATATTTAATGCCACACCCAATAATAACAACGTAAATAACGTAAATAATCATCCTAATATTTCATCACATTAATGTAGGATGAAGAGCAACACGATTATTTGACGAATGCAGTAAAACAATTCGGCACATTCCCAGGCTAGGAAGATCCCGGTCCAAATCCTGAAGCCGGACCTTCCAACAGTTAAATACACGTACAGAAGTATTAAGTTCAACCTAAATCTACAGTGTATTTAATCTAAATTTTCTTTTATTAAGTACGGTTTTAGATTCAGAAGATTTAGCTGAATTTTGCTATGTGATATTCTCCCGCAGAAAAATGTGTTAGTAAAACAAGCTTCGATTGTCAATTGTCCCTTTTATGATTATACTTTTATATTCAGATACCTTCTAGTTTGAATAAGATACTCGAATGAATATAGTATAGGATAAACTGATGTGAATTTTTTCCTACACTAAGCTACGATACGATAATTAAGAAAGTATAACCGTAATTAATAATTAGTATTGTGAGCTCACGATAAGAGCTACCTTCTGTAGGTTTAAGAGAGATGATAGGCTAGGATGATGTGTTCCCCTTGGTTTAGCATGCCAACATAATAAATAAATTTAAAAAACTTTTGACTTTCAAAGCAAACTACAAGCGACCGTTCAAAATTAGCTATTTTTCATCATCATAAATCATAATCAAAAATCAAGTCACAATTCAGGGGATCTGCAATAATCCGCATAATCATTCAGTTTGTCAACTTGTTCCATTAGAAAAAAAATCTATTTCAGTACACTCGATCATATCATACACCTACCTAACTATTTCTTGCTTTGCTTCATAAACTTAATAATAACTGCTCTTCCTGCTAATTCTCTTCACTGATAAAGAAATCATAAATTTGTCCTTTTATCGTATAATTTACGAACTGAGGATCCCAACAAAACAAATTAATGTTATTAAATTGCACTATTTGTCCTTCACCACATTATTTATTTATTGCAATAAAACAGCTTCCTAATCACAAGGTCATTAGTCATTATGCTGAATCATAATCAAAAGCAAAACATAGTATGAGAGTAAAGTCATGAACAAAGAGTTTGTCTAAAATCATAAATTAGTAGCATATTATTAGTTAGTTTACAATAGTAATTTTAAGGTAAAAGTAGACAACATTATGATTTTCGGTTGAGTAAAGTAAGTTATACGTGTCGTTGGCAAATACGAGGTCAACTGACATTAGCATGTGTATTCGCAATTCTGGACAGTATTTTGAAATGCATATATGGTGGTTTGACAATTCCTGCAAATGTTCCTGGATCAAGTAAATGGTGGAAATTATGAATGATTTAAGATTTACTACAATGTTCGGAATAAGTGGGGGAAAAGCTAGATAAATATTTAACTTGATTTTCACGGGAATTTTAGGAAGTAATGTTTTTACGTACAAATTTGGAACATAGTCGAGATGCTAATCTGATTGGAACTAGAGGGGAAGCCTTCACCTCCATCTGAGCACCATGCGTACACAAGTGTAATACGGGATCCGGTCTAAACTGCATATATTATCCTCAATGCGTCGTATTAAATTCCCAGAAATTTACACCCAACAAAGTGCTTTCACCCTCGGTTTTATTGATGTTGTTTTCACTCTGCCAAACATTTGACCCAAACTTTACAGAAGCTCATAAAAAATGCAATGGGCTCGCATTTAGTTTCAAAAAAGTTTCCAGACCGTCGGTGCATCTCGCATCACTTCCCTCTTCCATCGCATCGAACAAGAATGACTTTGTAAATACATGAGCCAGAACTCCTTATTGGTTAGCATTGAGTAAGGGATCTGGAGTTACTGGAAATTTCTGGTTGGGTTGCAATTCCAAGGCAACAATAGAGCTAAAAAACCAACAACGTGCTGGAATTGAATCAGGAATGAGATATATATGATCCACAATGCACGACTTGATTGACAGATGAATGAGCAGCGGTGAAAGCGTTTGGTAAACCGCATGGAAGGAGAAACTATATCGTTTCGGGCTCTCCGCATCAGAGCACATCTCCCAGTCACATCCACTCCGATATTTAGGTTGTTTTCCTCCTTTCCTCCAGACCGTAATAACTTTTCCCTGTTGCATGGATTTCCACACAACAGAGGAAAATGGAGTGATTATTTTCCTCCTTCCATTTTCTTTTAGTCGTGCCATCGGGAATTCATATGGCGTATGAGTTTTTCTTCTCTCTCGCCATTTATGAAAGGGATATATGGGAGGAGAAAGGAAGTTAGTAAAGTAGTCTGGAACAAATGATAAAAGGGTTATTTCCGTTTACGATCTTGGAGCCACGATCACCTCCACAAATACATATTAGACTGCGTCACATTCCGCACACCCATTCCCACCGAAACTTGCATGCGTAGAGGTATAACCGAAGATATTAGGGAATCGGAATGTGTGCACAAGGGCTGGGAACATAAGTCGGCTTATTGCAATAATGAATCTTGGTGACACCATTTTACGGTTATGTTTGCTGGGGAGAGTGAAAATTGAATGGGAGATAATATTCCGTGACGATGGCATCCACTTTTATTCCAGACCTTAATCCAATCCAATGCTGGAATCCAAAGGGGGAAAAGTGGGAGGATAGACAAAGAAAAACTTACCATCATTAATACTGCAAATAGCAAAACTCCAAGGTCGCTGCAAGCCAATCCGGTTAAGTAGGAATAGGTTACACCCTTCATCGATGGGCGAGTGAGGACAATCAAGTTCAGCACGTTCCCTAATACCCCTATGGCGACGACGATTGGGCCGATTATCTGGAGGGGAAAATAACAATCAAAATATGTGTAATTAGTTTCATCCAAACTGTAAAAACAGTTTGCTGGGATTAATTAAATAGTATTTGTCCATATCAAAAAAACGAAGTGGCCAATTTAATCGACTTTTGGAATGAAGTGAAACTTATTGCAAGAGCAATTACCTATCTTGTTTCATGAGTGAGTGGGAAGCGGTTCCACCAGAATATAAAAAATGCCATGTTTGGTTTAGTGGATTTGAGAAGAAAACCACAGTATGAGTAACCGCAGAGGGCTAATGAATTTATTATAAATCAGTTAGTTAGTCGAATCCTTTCTGCAAAATGCGCTTACAAAACCCCATCATATTGTACCCTTGCCCGTAATCAATTTCCGACTAATGGATGACTTACTTCTAAAGTTTTCCAATTCTAATAAACAATCTTTTGCAAACTAAATTACTGATATTTCCAAACGCCTTGTTATAAATCGATGCTTTATGTTATGCGGTGGTTTCAGAGAGATTTTACGATTAATTACTTACTTCCCAAATTCTCACTGTTTACTATCTTCTATCCAATTCATTTTATGGGATTATGCTTGCCATCAAATATCAAAACGTATCAATCCCCAGATCCAAGAATCCTTGCTATTCCATATCCCAACTATTCTAATTAAAGTTTCATGTTTGGGGATTAACTGCCGAATTAGTAGGCCTGATAAAATTCTGCAAAATTTACATCCCAAATTTATACCACAGCACCGCATTGCAAAATGGAATAGTAATGTAGGGTCTTCCAATGCCTCATGCAACTTGAACAACTATATTTAGCAGAGCTCTTACAAAACTTGTCCGTCAAATTGAATTTCCCTAGCGATATGCTAGAAGAAAAAATGTAATGATGCTGCACATCACTGCATAACAATGCTTATAAAGTCCTCGCCTCTCCCCTATATACTTCAATATTGGCTTTGTGAGCCCCATCAGAAAATCTAGTTTCAATTCCAACGTTCTGCGCCATGTCAATTGTCAATACTCAATAGCGACTGTGGGACCGTCGGCGTTTATACTTACTTTGTTCAAAACCGTATTATCATTTTTTTTCTACAAAATTCATTCTCTTTCTTGTAGCTTCTTTTATGCTCTTCTAAAGTACCACTTGGAGCATGAAAAAATTGGGCAAAATTGTAAACTCACATTTTTATGGCAATTGTGGAGGATGACATTGCATTGTATTCTCAATGCAGTCCTTCCATTCTTATTCTTGTCCTAGTATAACCAGTTTGCTATGGGAGTGTGTGCGTTGAATTGGAATAAATTTGGACTTTTTTTTCAACTTTTCAGAATCTCATCGATAAATGCTGTGAATAAATCTACATCTTCAAATAATGAAGAGGCATTACAATGATTCCCGTGGACCTAAGCAAACGCAAATTTCACTTTTGACAAATATCGAAACACAATAAAGCTGAAGTACTTTATCTGAAGCTGAAGCTCAATCACATCATCCTTTCGCCACAAAATGTTATTCAGATACTTTCTATATTGCAATTCACGTGTTTCTCTTGATTTTTATAAATAAAGTGGTTTTGCTGGACTTCCCCAAGTAATACTTTTGGATTATGACATGACCATTTACCTCCTACGACAGTCGTCTTATTTTAGTAGAATATGAATGCATCACCAATTTTCAGCATTGCTTTATTATGAAAAGCAAAAAGTTTATTGATAGCCCATATTCACATGAAACTTGCCACTGTATTACCCTGAATGAAGTGAACGGATTCCATTTTTTATCCCTTTTCATCCAATCACTTTCACTCCCTCAATAAACCTTTTTTCTACCATGTCACGCTTGTTTTCCCTCCCGAATGCAGAAATTTGGTTAGCCTTGAGCGGAAATAGAATAAAAAGCTGACATTCCTCTACAAGTCAGGTTCATTATCACGTATCATTATAGGAGGGAAACGTGGTCATGTCTCGATTGTCCTTGTCAGAGCCTCAAGATCATCAATTCTTTATTATATGGCAGAGGCTCACCACTAGAAAGTGATTTCAGCCTACCACCACTCCCCCTCCTATACCCTACGAGGGAAGCTAAATTGGCCATAGAACAAGGATCTATCTCCGACTCCGATTCACTTTAGAACTTAACTTGGGCAAGAGTTGGGGAGAGCTGCAGAAAAAAAAACGCAACTAGTCAGAATCATTCCATCTTATTTGCCCTGGCTTATAGATCCCGCATTGGTTGTTCCCTTCAATTCCATTTTATTATGCCCTAAGAAACTTGTAAAATGTCGTAAAGAATTTTTTTTGAGGAAAAAAAATTCTGTTTTCTGTTGTTTGTTGGCCAGCAAAACTATTTTCCTTTCATTGCATCTCATATCCTCCACATTGAGGAGTTTGGAGTGGGAGTCCACGCCATAAAATGGAATTATGATATGACCACTATCCCATCTTCCCATCCCCGTCTTTGTGCCAGTAGGGTATAAAAGTAGTGAGCGAGGGAAACTGGTAGGATTGGAATGACAAAACAAAAAAAAGCCGCAGCAGCCATCTCCCAAAGGATAGTTAATTTAATGAAGTTACCAGAGAACAAGTGTTTTCTTACAATGTGTGGATAGATAACCACTTATGGAAGTAGGAAACCTGCCACTTCTGCCCAAAAAAAATCCCTGTCTATTTCCACCATTCCCACTCCGCACATGAGTCTCTTTTAGATGATGTTCCGAGTGTGGAGTTTGGAGTGCCTACTTGGCTGTCAAATTAAATATAGAATGGAGGCTGAAACATGATCAGAGTAGCTCGATTTTCGGGTTTGAGTCAGATTCAAATTATGGCCATGTTCTAACGCTAACGTGAAGAGACTTTCCTAGATTGGGTACTTATATAATATTCCTTGGAAAACGGGAATGTAATCTTTTCCGGTAAATCCTTTTTCATATTTTCTCATTGAAAATTGGCTGTTGTAAAAGGCTCATAAAACGTTTGAGCACTTTGCATTAATATAATTAGTGTAATCAGGGTTGCATAATGGTATCAGCGTGGTTCATGGAAAACCTTTATATTAGCTACTTATAAATTTTGAAAGGATCGACTTAGATATATCCGCTCTTGGAAGTTGATATCTTTCCCCTGTCGGAGTCGGGCCTGCTTCATGTCATAAATATTATTATAGGAAGTGAGGTATGTAATACGGGAATACCTAGCTAGGATGATTGCACAGGAAAGCTCAAAATGTTAGCGAGGTAATGATGCAAACGTGATGGAAAATGCGGAGAATTCAACATGCCTAATAAAATCCGCACTTATGAGCTAGACCACACATTGAACATGGACTGCTCACTAAAAATTTGCTAAGACGTTCCTCAAGGATTTTTTGCTAACGAGATTTATAAGTTAGCTGACTTTAATATCTAATACTGAGGTATTGATAGGAAAAGTGTATTTTCATATTAGTTTTTTCCCTTATTATTTCTCGTGACCTCGTTATGTATTGGAAAATTATTCTGATTTTTATCTAATCTATTGAGAAGCAAGTTTCTTTGTGCTTGATATAGGGTCAGATTTAAAACGGGAATGAATGATCTTGTTACCCTGTACGCAATCCATTCGATCGCTTTCTGCTTCTCCTGGTCCAGTCCACCACTCCCTCCACTTGGCATACACAGGTCGGTGGTGCTGCAAAGAGAAAAGAAAGTCAATGTGAGATGAGAAATTAATTACAATATTTTGGCACAAGTCAATAAATCCAAGAAAATCTAGGAATAAATCGTTCCGTAACTCAACGCATTTCGCTCGAGTTTTGAGTAAATTAAAAAAAAATGGAATCCTAATACTAAAAAGTGTTGCCACTTGCCAGTGCGTGTGGATAACGAGCAAAGTTTGCAAACTCAAGTTGCCCTATTTCCACTTATCCAGCAATCATAACTTCATCTTATAAGCTGACTCAAAATATACCATTTTTTTATAATTATATGAACATCAGCATTTCCACTGTCCCACTAGTGGGTGAACTATGTACCTCTAGTCAGTCCATAAGGGCTTTATAAATTCATCATCGTCATTACCAAGAGCATTCGCAGAGTGGAGTAGGTAAAATTGTCCCACTGCTCAGTTGTAATTGTCATTTCGTTTCATTTTCCTCCTCCATTCTCAACCTTTCCCGAGGCCAGACAGTATTTCCCTAGTCATGCATATACCCTCATTACATTATTCCTAATCCCCCGATACTAATACCTAAATACTAATCCTCCGATCCCATGTCCTTCCAGCACATTTGACTTTAACTGAAGCACTTCATTAAGCACATTGGATGGGAGGGGATGAATGGATTCGCAAATTTTTGGACTCGCCCTGGCTCCGCTGTTCAGTCAAGGTGGTGGAGGTAATGACGACGTCATAATTTTCAAGTAAAAACAAGTCCCCTCCACTGTGTCACTAGAATAGGAGGACTACTTTCCAGATAAAGTTTTAGCAGCGATAATGCGACTCCGTTTGTCATCCCATTTCCTCTCCTCCAAGCTAGCAGTCCCGAGTTGTAATAATAACAATAATGTTAGTTTGCAACTGGAGTGGGGCTTGGTATCTCGCACGCGGAACAAAACTTTTTTTCTCTTCTCTGGACAAGTTATACGCACTATTGTATACGCACGTAGAGAACTAAGTATAAAAGTTTGCTTTAGCCCGAGAATCAAGTGAAATCTGAATATACCTACATACATGAATAGGTAATAATGGCCTCTATAACGTTTCCAGGTTTGTGCTACAAACAGAAAAGTGGGAACGCTACTCAACGTCTTGTACATCTGGTTGACGACAACATTTCCAACTTTCTGGAATGGCATCATCTGCTACCAAATAGGAAAATCCTCTTTTCCCCCACTTTCCCTCCGCACTTTCTCCCCAAATCAACGCAGTTGATAAGTATATGTGTAATGAACACAGATTTCTATGGGATGATGATAATGCAGAAAGAGGGAAAAAGGGAAACTTTCTTTGTGAAAAAATCCCTCCCATAGTTCACAGCCCAGCCATGAATTCCATAAGAAGATATGAAGCATGATAGCATGAAAGGTTTCAGGCAGGTTCAAAAAGTGCGTAAAGATATATCGTATAAATTTCCCATTCTAAATCCAACTTTAACCAAAAAGCCTCCTTTTTTTCTTAAAAAAAAATCAGTCCAGCTGTCTATTCTTTTTCAAAGAGAAAGGAACATGATAAAAAAAACTGATTTTGCAGATCTAGTGAATAGTGCCAAGCGAAGCGAAAATGATTTGATACGATAGCCTCATATATATTTCCCTATAAGCCCATTCTTACAAATGGCATGTGGGATCAAAAGTGAAACGACAGAAAAAAAATGAGTTCTCTTTCTCTCCCCGAATGTAAGAGTGAGTGAGGATCGGGAACTAGAAAAAGAAATGGCAACATACTTATACTACTCCACTCCCCTCACCTAGTTGTTGCATTTTGCAATATTATTATACGACCAACTATAATGGAGGCAGTGCGAGTGGAATACAAAAAACAGCCTCAGCGTCACTCCCCATTACGCATATAACTTTTATGTATGGCCACACGCACACTTTGGGAAAATAGAATTTCGTTGACAGAGACAAGAAGATGGGATGAGACTCCCGTCGCATTATCTACTTTCCGCGAAACTATTGCTGACAGTAGATTTTCGCTGGTGAACTAGTGAGCCGAATGTAATTCAGATGAATGTTTCCCCCATTAGGAATCCCTCTCACTTTCTCCTTCCATCTCTCCTCCCGCTCCTTCTCTACGCACTGTTCGCAGTTGGCAAGGGAAAGTCGTCAAAGATTACATGTATCATGCCGTACGCATAGTAGCAGAAAATGTTTACCTTCCCATATAAGTATGGCTTTACACGTGTGAGACATTTTGAGATTGAGACTCCCACACAATACAAGCACCGCACTTTCCTTTGTCGGTGGTGCACATGTAAAAACAATTTATAATTCTGGTGGTAATCCATTTTTTTATTTGCTTTCCTTTGTTTATTTAGGTACGGGAAAGTGGTGCGGAAGAGTTATGTTTTTATTTAGGGCTCATGATCCTGACACTCTGGATTTCTATTTATCTGCTATTTCCTTTTTTTACTATTGTTATTACGGATACTTGGATTCCTTCTTTTGGAGGGATGGAGGGAAAGGAGGAGGAGAATCCCGTTACGATATTTATTCTTCATTGTCATTCCACGATAATGTTATTGCAGTTATCTTCCTTATCATGTTGTTGTTGTTTACACTTGTTTGTGCAGTCATTGTTCCTTGTTTCCTACCATCTTGTGAGAAGGTGAGATATAAAGAACATAGGCTTAGCAGTATTTATGATTGGTATTGGAGGGATAGATGAGAAGGGAGATCCTTTACGATCCTCCGACATCACGTACTTACAAGATGCTATCTTTCTGCCAACAATGCTTTCTTTATTTTCGTCTTATTTTTCCACGTTCCACTTAATACTAAATAGTTTGGTGGGGATGATGCTTGCTTTGCTATTCCTGCTGGAAATGAGAGGATGTTTGCTTCCCATTTAATTTCCTGTTTTGATATGGCTACCCAGAATTAGACTCATCTTGTTTTGGAAATCACATGGAAAGTTTTTTGTTCATTGACCCAATCCAAGAGAATCCCTTCTAGATTTACAACCTAATACAACGGAATTAGCTTCAGCTTTAACTAAGTAGTTTAGATCGGATTGTGAATGCTCAACTGAATAATTTTACATTTTCAAATATTCATATCCTGTTACGTCAAACCACTCCAAACTGACATTTGAGATCTGACATCTTATCACGGTGGGAAGTAGCAGGCTGTGGGAGAGCTTGTGGCTCTTTATGCTTCTGAATTATAAAATTATGTATCATTTTAGCATGGCTGCTTTTAGCTTGACGTTAATTTCCCCCTTTTGGAATGACACCCAAACCCACATTCCTAACTTGATGAATACTTAATGTGATAACGGCTCGGCTTCAATTTCACCTCATTTTCCCACCCACTCCAGAATAATCCCTGTCGACGTGTGGATCCGATCTGTTTGGATTCAATCAAATGAGCCACCGACTGACTACTTTTTGAAATTGACTGGAATTCTCTTTAAAGTATGATGATAGCCTCGAAATTGATGGAGCGGAAATGTACAAACATGGCTCTACTATAAATCAGGTTCCGAAGTGGAAAAGCGCATTCTTAAAAAATGGCTCATGTTTCTGCAACTCACTTTGTAAAAGTAAACAAATCCAATATTTTATCATGTGGAATCTCGAGAATTCCTCCTGCAGATCTAAACCGCTCTCCCAGAATATTAGATTCCGCCGTGTAGCCTGGGTTATATAAATGAAAGGAGCTATACCCCCTTCATGTGGAAAGGATTGAAATCACCTTTTCAGTCTTGATTTGCAAATTTGTCATGTCCCTTCCTTAAGCTGATTTTTTAGGGAAAATCAAGTCAGAATCCCTTTCCAAGAGAAAGTTGCGGAATGAAAGCAAATGAAATGAAATCAGTATAAAGTATTCTCTCTCCCTAAAAAAAGGAAACCAGGCGAGGCACGTGCGTGTCACAAAAGAGGAAATAGCATTAACTAAACCAGTCTCATATAGATTAGGACGGGAAGATGTTATTTCCTACTTTAGAACGCTCTCTTCTCCACAACTATTCCAGCCATTCTTTTTTCGAGGTTATGAGGAAGGAATAGAATCACTTTCACTTACAACTGTAGTAATGACAGTTTCATTCTCCTCTCCTGTAATTCAGTTGAGGACTAACTTTTTTACTTATGTAAAGTAGCTGTCGTCCCAAACAATGGCTGGATATTATATTACCTATTCGCAAAAACGAAAACTCGCTACAACTTACAAAGTATCCGTTGATAAATCACGGGTTGAATAATAATATCGATGGTCCGCTCTTGGGGAAAGTGTACCACATGCTCATCTATCGAGATGGGGGAGGGGAGCTCGAAACAATAAAGGCCTTTTTTCAGTTATTTATTCATTCGGCTCAATTGAAAAGCATTTCTTGTCTGGAGGGAGTGGGGCAGAGACATTTTTTACTTGTGCGTAAGTAATATGTACATACTTATAAGTATAAAGGGAGGGGAGATGAAAAAATAGTATACATTTGGAGGAGAAAGTAGAAAAAGTATATGTTTATATGCGTTTGTGTTGAGAAGCCCAAATTCTTTGATGTAATGAATGAGAACGAATGTGCTCGGAGACATTTAGCATCAACTCTCCTTGTTTTCTTCATGACTCTTGGACTTTCCCTTTCACTCTCGCTGGATTTTTCTTCTCTCATCCTTTCTCTCCCTCTTACAATCTATATAGGTAGTTGTTTTAATGGGGAGACACATGAACTCAAAGGGAGAGATAACACTGGATAGAGGACAATAGGCGAGAAATGTAGGTGCTCCATAATCTCACCACGCACTAATCTCAGTAGGGCTGCCGTTGGTCGGTTTCGGCTTTCAAACAGAACCCAACCACAATTTTTAAAATATTCATATGACCATTGGCATTGGTTTATGGTTGATGGTATAATGATATGCTTAAACATTGGTTTAACTTTAAATTCTCGTATGTTAAACTAAAAAATACTCATCAAAGTTTTCAACATGATCGCAACAACTCTAAATATCAGCAAATAGGATATGTTTATGACAAGTTTGTTGTAGTTTTGTTATATGCCACTGTATAGATTCAGACTTTTGTAAAAAAAAAAGTGATAAAATGGAGAGAGCAGATATAATTAATGTCTGATATTATTAGCACGTTAATAAAGGATTTAACCTAATCCAAACCTTAATCCCGGCCCGGTTGCTAACACAAAAACCGTAAAACCACGGCAGCCCTAATACCTATGTCCCTTTCTGCGTTTTCCTCATTCGTGCATGAGCTTTCTCTCTCATCTTATCATCCATATTCTATGGAATCACATTAGGTCCCATTTATATAATAAATGAAACTTTTATACCTTAGACCTATCTAAATGAAGAAACCATCAACATCAACTAAAGATATATTTACTGCTTTCACGACTTTCTTCTTTTCACAGAGTGAAAGTTCCAAGAAAGGGGGAATGAGAGCATGGACCGAAAAACAGCTGTGCTCAGTGAGAGCAACGGCCATCAACTGGAGAGGAGAAAGAAAAAGAAAACTGAAAGATATCTACATTTTATGCGTATATTTATTTTGTACGCACGTTTAAATGGGAAGTGTTGTATAAAGATAAACTTTGATATATTGGACGCAATTTATTCTTATTGCAGTCGCTCCCATATCCTTGTTCCGCTCGTCGTGATAAAAATCCTGTCTAGGCCACATTCACAAAAGCTTCCAAAGAACGGTGCTAATTCTGGGTGAAAGCCGCTGTGAAAATGCTCTCCTCCGCTGAGAATTCTTAAGGAGTTTTTTGCGTCTGCAAAAAGGCTTGAGATCATAAGGTGTGGTCGTCATCATCCGGTTACCACATTTCAGAGTGTGGAATGGGGCGGCGCAAATTTCCATCCGGATGAGGACGCAAATGTGTTGGTTGTCTCTTAAGAATTTCGGATTTCATTATTTATTACGGTTTTTGACATTTGAATATGAAGTTAAAAATTCTCAGACACTTCCAGAGCTTTCTCTGAAACTGGAGTAGACATGTTTCTATAGGAATGAATGGGAGCCATTCATAGTGACAATGAAGATAAAAAAATATCCCTGACGTATGCAGCCCTGCGTAAGAGGAATTGTCAAAGAGAAAGTTGTTGATGACCCAGTTCCTTTTTTAATGACTATTGTTATAGTTGGGGAGAATAAAAGGGAAGAGCCTTAGGTAGGCACTTTCTCTTTAAGGTGGCGTTCGTGCTCCACAGCACAACTTTCTTTCTCGTGTGTTTGTGTGACAGACAGGTAAGACCGAAATGGCTGCCTGTATTCAATCAGACGTCTTTATGACTCGCCAACATGAAGACGCACTTGTGGCCTTTCTAATTAAATTGGTAGTCAGTCACATTGAAGAAAAAAAAAACATCAAAAGTTTGATCTGGAGTGGAATTATAAAAAAACGTCTTATCTTTCATAATAATCATCATGAATCATATCAAGATCCAAAGATCCAAAGATCCAAAGCAATACATAAAGAATATAAGCTACTACACTGTAGTGACAGTAATGACTTTAGATACTTCCATATTATCATAGATTGTCAAGAGTTTTGCAATTAAAACTTGGAAGCCTCTATACAAAAATCGTTAGTTAAATTTAGTGTCAAGCACATATAAACAATAATAACATTCTTCATCGCCTCATCATATCTACACATCCTCTTAACTGCATAAGTGCAAAGCCAAGGTCACTTCTAATGATATCCTTATTTCTCGGAAAAATTAATTAATTATATCAGCTCAATGTCATTCTCACCTAACCTAGGCACAGCCGATTTTCTACCTGGTTTTTTCTGTAGCTCGTATTTATTAGGGGATGACTTCAAAGATGAGCCAGGAGGAATATCCACAAAGTATAGAAATGTCGTTCAAGATAAACCAAGATAAACATATTGGCAAAACATAGTGAAAGTATAATTTAGATGACATTGAGTAGGACATGCGTATTTACAAGAAGGAAACAGTCGAGTCGCATCGTATTATCTATCCAACCGTCAATTATAATTAGCAGTTCAAATCTCTAATGAGTAATCAGGTGTAAAAATAACCTTGGAAGGTGGGTCGAAAATCGAGGATGGCAATAATAATGATGCGATATTTTTAATGTTATGCTGTCGTGGTGATCAAACTTGTCATATATATGACACGTTCCATCTGAATACCTTCAATCATGAAAAAATGTCGACCTCGATATTTCTGTAATGAAGAGAAGCAATCCAAATTGAAAAAAATAGCTTCAAGTGCCATTATTCCAGGAAAAGTTTGAGTTAATGGATGACTGGTCAAAGTTAATTGATACATTCTATGCAAAGGGACACGGGTTCTCATTAGCACAAAGCATTGTATAATTATCATTCCGATTCATCATTAAAATAAGACACTCAGATTCATAATTGGACCAGGGTGCCATTTCTAAAGAACATTAAGGTAAGTAGTGTCAAAGTTCAGAAATAAATATTGTTTTCACGTCCTTTGGAACTTTTACAAGCGCTGTCATTTAATATGGTTAGCTTTGAGTGTCGAATCTATCAGAATGAGATGGTAAAAGTTTGTCAGAATTGCAATTTGTTGGAAGATCAAAGCTAAAAAAAATTACAGGTCCCGAAAAAACGAATTTGAGCAAATTATGTGTGGTTTTAATACAAGAAGAGTAAGAATTGAAAGGTTGATTTCAAAGTTGATAGAACATTATATAATATATATACTTAATAATTCCTGTTCACTAATTACTTTCAATATGTAATCATTCATAGGATGTTCATCTTTATATTCCTTTACCATCCTTTTAATCATGCTTATCAATCATCGATAACCTGACCTGTTTTTATGGTCCTTTAAATAATAATATATAATAATATAATAATACACTTTTGGGCATGGTCGTTACAAGAATTTCATTGCATGAATTAAAGACGATATTTTATTATATAATAAAGGAATGATTCTCACATTGCCCCATTAACTATTATTAAGTATCTTCCTATTTTACACTAGACCAAATGGTTTCATTAAGAAATCAGGAATGCCACTTGGATTTAAGATGCCAAAACGAGTTATGCTGGAATCTGTGCATGCAAAAATACTATGTTATTTACCTAAGAGGTCGGCTCATCCCACGGTGACATCTTCAACCTGACTGTCAGAAAATCTGTAACTATTGAAACTAGTGTTGTCATGTCAGCCATTTAGTCTGTTATAGTATAACCGTCCCGTCTTCGCTGTTCTTCACATTTATTGTCTGAATTTAAGTCACCACCTTTTTCGACAATTGGCGCAGTCACATTGGAGCTTCAAGTTGAAGTCAGAGCCTGAAGAATGGAAAAGATAGCAGCGGTTATGGAAGGGATTCCAGGAAGGAATTCAATGAGGGATGCGTTTGACAGAACATTAAGCAAGATTCATGAAGCCCTGGGATTGGAGCAAGTGAATATTATGTATGTCAACGTTCTTTTGGATGTCCTACGACGACAAATGGAACCATTCAACCTACTGAACACAGAAATCCAACAGAAGATGGATTTTTATGGAGTCACACTAGAAGAGTATAAACAGGAATTGATGGAGTCTGAAGGTTACTCAGTCAAGTACGAGGAAATATTTGCTGAATGGGATGCCTTACAAGCTCAACCACTTGGAGACGAAGGTCGTAGAAACGCTTCGTCCAGGAAGAAGACTTCCAATTATAGACTTCCAAAGTTGGAGTCAAATAAGTTTGGTGGGGACCGAAGAGATCCTGTAAAACCAGAAAATAAGACTAAGCAAGCTGTGGAAAACAACCGAGATACCGATGAGGATCTTCCCTGGATCTCTGGTGAACACATGGTTGCTGATGATAAGTTGAATGCTGCAAAGGAGAAGCCCCTATCTACCACTGGGAAGTTGGAGAAGGAGGAAAATTTGCAAGCACAAGATCCTGTTTTCAAGAAAGAAAAACAGAAGGAATTTGAAGAAATTCAAGAAGTTCAAGAAAAAGAACAAAATATTAGTCATCCTCATCGTCCCATGTTCGAACCGAAGACCACGACCAAATCAATCTGCCCTATATTCCTCCAGAGAAATAATAAGAAAAAAGATCGGAAGGTTCTCCGATTTCTTTGGTGGGAGGGATTAGAGGAAGATAGGCCGAGACGAAAGCTGAAAGTCTTGCAGCATGATCAAGTCGTGTTAGGAGTCAATCCAAGCCAGTTTCTTTCAGAAGACTTTCCCCTGGAAAGACAGGATGAAGGAAAGCGGTATCCCTTGGAAGTGGAACAGTGGATGTCTGTGAATAATTGCTGTACCAAGGAGGATAAGAAGAAAGAAGGTTTGGAGGAGAAAGTAGACTCTATTGTGGAACTGGGAGCAGTAGAGGAACATAAGAAGAATCCTGAAAAGGGATTAACAGAGCTTCAAATGATTGATAAGAAATTGGAGAAAGTTGCTAATGGACCACTTGTTCGATTATTGAGGAACGAGGTTGCGGAGGACGTTAAGCCTGAGAAAATACCTCAAGATGTGGAAACAGTGGTCAGCGAAAAAATATTGGCTAGAAAATCAGAAGTTGATTCAGAGTTGGTAGCTCTGACCCCTGAGATGACTATCCAAGAAGTTCGGGATGCGGAATCCCCAGAAGTGGATTATTTCGACATCCGAGGGATAGATGGAAGGTTCCAGTATCAGCAGGAGGTCATGAACCAAAGAAGGACTCGATTCCGTAAGCAGCGCCAGAGATGTTCTGACAGATGGGCGCGAGACATGACGTTGCAGAGAAGCTCTGGAAAACGAGCACGTGAGATGACGTTGCCGAGATATTCTGAAAGACGAAT
>JAQGAH010000352.1:0-44815 GCA_034696885.1 Lepidocyrtus paradoxus | reverse complement strand
CCCAGTTCCGGTTAAAAAACGTTAAATACTTAGTCAGGTTGCAAAACCCCTTTGATTACGGCTGCGACCATATAAATTGGTGACTTTACTGTTAGCTTATATGCCATTTCGTAATCAGAAAATTGGGATCAAGTGGTCAATTAAATGCGGTTGAGCCAGTTCATTACCGCCATAAGACTTACCTAACAAATCGTTAAGAAATGCTTCCATTCACATTTACCTGAATTGGACAAGTGCAGTATGGAAGCAAATAGAGATATATAAATTAGAGCCCGTTTATTTCGCTCCCCATCAGTTATCAAATCAACGTCATCCGCATACATACATTTCTACATTATGCCGCTAGCATCACCACCTCCAGAGAAGACATTGTCGTTTGTCGTAGAAAAACAGACCGTTTCAGTATTTCCAACCATATTCGCTTCATAGGCGAGAATTTGCGATGAGGCCATCATAAATTATTCAGTTAATTACAATAACTCTTTGCTTTATTCGGAGGGAGCCATATAGGCATATAGTACTTAGCTCATCATAATTTCCGCGCTCTTGGTCTACTCTGCATGAAGAACATGGACAAAGTGGACAGTGCAAAGGAAAAGTAATATTCTGAATTTAGAATGACGAAACTTGACTATGAAAAACGCGGACTGGAGAAAACTCTCCGACTTAATGTTTGTATCCGGATCGTTTGACAGAAATGGGTAACGCAGCCTTGACTTGGACTCTGTCCTAAATTTCCGAAGTGGGGCGGAGGAAAAAACAAACATAATTTTGCTTATTTGCACCCAGTGGCTGACGTATACGATCTAAACGGTTACAAGTACATAAGTGTTTTTTCAAGTTGCTTAATTTTTGGCAAACGACAAATTGTAAAGGGATATGGTTGGAGTAAAGATCTGAAAGGTGGATACAAAGGAAAAGTATTTTTTAAAGAAAACAATTTCATTTCAATAGGCGACATGGGGAAAGTTTTAGGAATTCTGTTGATTGCCACGGGAGGGATCATCATACTCAATATTGTTTTGATGGCAGTCGGAGGATTGAAGATTATGATGGGACTCATGATGCCGATTGTAAGTTGTGGACTTTCGAATTATTAAAAATGGCTACTTGATTATTGGCTATATGATGAATAACTAATTGGTTTGCCACTTTTTCTTTAAAGACATTTAAGTTTATGCCGCTAAACGAAAAGTTAGTCGCTTGGGTAGACGTCCCCCTAGCCATGGGGTTGGAGGCGTATCTATTGGATATTAAGCCATATAGTGAGGAAGGGTATATTGCTGGCGGATTAATAGACTTTAAGGTCACACTTAGTTCCGGCGGGCCTGAGGATGCAGGCATAGAGGCTGTACCTGTCATATTCATTCAAGAGGTAATCTAGTACAAATGATTTAGATTGGAGCTGTGTTCTACGTAGTAATCATAATGCTTAAATGATGTTCTTTATGTTTGGTTGGAAAATAGGACGCTGAAATTGACGAGATCCAAAGATATGTGCTTCGCGCTGGCCCCCTCAACTACCCGAGTATCATCTTTTGGTTCATCGCGCTCGGCTCCATAGGAGCTCTCTTCATTGCAGTGATCTGGAGAATAAAGGTGAGGGGGAAGGGTAGCTCAAGTGGTAAAGAGAAAGGGGATTCTGCAGCTGTCGCTCCGGAACCTCCTTCACCGGAAGTGGTTAGCGTCATACCATTGGATGATGAGACGGAGAAAGCCTAGAATTCTTTTTTGTATGAATGATGTTATGAAGTGTGATTGATTAAAATAGTAATTCGCTATAAATATTTATGATTGTTAAAAATAATTGTAATAATTTAAGCTTTTGAGAAATAATATAAAATGTTATAATCCGAATAGTTTATCATTCCATTTAACTATCAATTACATAGTGGGAATTCGATTTCATAAAAACAGTTATTGATCACAAAAATTAAAATTTGACAGTTTTCAAGGTAATGATGTACAAAACGGATAAAATTAGACAAATTGAATATGAGTTGGTAATCGAAGCAGAACTCTCTGTAGAAGACCCCTCAGAAGGGTCTGGGGTTTCTGGGTGTTCTATGTTTTTAGTGGTTCCCGTTGTAGTTGTTGCGTTCGTGACTATTGTGGGATATACTCTTTCAGTGGTCGGTATGGTTGGACATGTTGCATTGCTACACAACAAGTCAGCAAGGGCTTCAACTTTATCGACAAGGATAACGTCTCTAGCAAACCGGGATATCATGTCGATCCTGAAGGTAGCAAAATGGTTATTCCAATCTGCCTCATCCGGAAGTTGAACTTCCTTCCAACTAAACTGCGAATCGGTGTTACTTTCAATTGTGACATTCTCACACTTTGAAAAAGGGTCCGGCCGAGTTGAGATATCGAAACAACGCTTACTTCCGAGCTTCACTCGCAGCGTTGCCAACCCATACAATGCAAATGTAATTTTGACCGTGCGGTATCCCTGCTGCCCTGCTTGTCCACGTAATTTGTATTCGATGAATGGATGACAAGGCGTTGTCAATGATGTAGCGCATTCTCGGGGAAGATCCTTATCCTGGCATGCTGCCCAAATCCCATTGAAATCTGGGATCGTAACGTCAGTATAGTTATGGTGGATGACCGACGGGCAGGAATTGGTAGAATCGTTGTGCTTATCGAAAACCGACGAATTATGGTAATAATACATGTACGCAGGGGCACTTTCTAAAGATCTAGTTATTTTCCAGTACGGATCTAAATCTACGTCTTCCTCCACATCCAATCGTACATAAGTGATATTGACTCTTCCTGATTCTGGAGTTGTAGCAGCTTCAACTTGAAACTCTGCTGAGCACAACGGTAGCATTACCAGGACCAGCACACCAAAAATTATAGAAAATGCTTCACTTGTCAGAACCCTAACACGTTTCAATCCCTTGGTCTCCATATTTGACCCCCTATTATCTGTTATATATTTTTAAAAAAATCAAGTAATTGCTGGCTGGTTTGACTTTTAGCAATAAATAATTTGCGACAGAAGGAGTGAAATGGATAAATCATGGATTGCACTCCAGCCTTCCTTATTCCGTGAGAAAATTTGCAGCCAGTAAACGCATGATAACTCCTAAAATCCGATATCATTTTCAATCTGTCATCAAGTCACTTTCTAGTTCCTTTATACTAATCCAGTGTATGAAGTTAAGCCATGAGAAAATTTGCACATGTTGGGTTTGGGTTCAATGATATAATGAGTATAAATGAAAAAGTACAAAAGTGCTTATCGAGTTGGCGAGTTCCAGGCAGGATAAGGTTGGGTGGATCAATCTGTTGTTGATCAATGATTATCGGAATTGATTATCTAGAACTGATAATTAATCAATGTTCCAGGGTGTGCACTTTATGATAAGTAAACTTGACGCAGTTTCATTCTCAGTATGCCCCATTTCCATACAGCCTATTTTATTCATGGTTATGGACAATATCAGAAGATAAGATGATTGATACTTTTAATGAACTCAATAAGTTGTTTATGGTCGAACCGTAATTTTAATTTCAAGTTAAATATAACGAGATGTAAAATGATCAAAATAAGTTGAATAAGAACACAACAATGATAACTTTTATTGACAGCTAAATAAATATTACATATTTAAAGATATAATCAAAAGACCACTTAACAATGTCGAGATGGTCACAATGCTGTGCCGGGGTGAAGCTGACTTTGGAGTAGTTGTAGGGTCAGATTCTCCACGGGTGACCGTTTCAGTATTAGTAATGATGTCAGTACCAGCGGTCTCTTCTTCGGTTGAAGTAGTAATATCGATGTCTGTTTGAGTGCTTGAGTAATCCGCATATCTGGTTGGGGAGGTGTCAAACGTCACCTCATTTGTTGAAGCTGTTAATGTAGAGATGGTCCATGCTGTATACTCCCAAGTAGTTCGTGTTGGCCATGTGGGGTATGTTCGCTCAGTAGTAACTGTCGTGGGACATGGCTCATCATCACACATCAAATCCGCAATAGCTTCAACTTTATCTATCAGAACGACGTCTCCAGCAAAACGGGATATAATATCGATCCTGAAGGTAGCAAAATGGTTATTCCAATCGGCTTCATTTGGCAGTTGGACTACCTGCCAACCAAAGTCAGGATTTGTGACTGTTACGTTCTTACATTTTGAAAAAGGGTCCGGCCGAGCTGAGATGTCGAAACAACGTTTGCTTCCGAGCTTCACTCGCAGCGTTGCCAATCCATACAATGCAAATGTAATTTTAACCGTGCGGTATCCCTGCTGCCCTGCTTGTCCACGTAATTTGTATTCGATGAATGGATGACAAGGCGATGTCAATGATGTAGCGCATTCTCGGGGAAGATCCTTATCCTGGCATGCTGCCCAAATCCCATTGAAATCTGGGATCGTAACGTCAGTATAGTTATGGTGGATGACCGACGGACAGGAATTGGTAGAATCGTTGTGCTTATGGAAAACCGACAAATTACCATAATAATACATGTACGCAGGGGCACTGTCTAAAGATCTAGTTATTCTCCAGTACGAGTCTAAATCTGCGTCTTCCTTTACATCAAGCGTTACTCGAGTACGATTGGTTGATGGAGTAGTTGATATCGTAGTAGCAGTCGTATCTGAGCTCGAATCTTCAGTTGTCTTATCACACATTAAGCTACCAAGAGCTTCAACTTTATCGACAAGGATAACGTCTCTAGCAAACCGGGATATCATGTCGATCCTGAAGGTAGCAAAATGATTATTCCAATCTGCCTCATCCGGAAGTTGAACTTCCTTCCAACTAAACTGCGAATCTGTGTTACTTTCAATTGTGACGTTCTCACATTTGGAAAAAGGGTCCGGCCGAGCTGAGATATCGAAACAACGCTTACTTCCGAGCTTCACTCGCAGCGTTGCCAATCCATACAATGCAAATGTAATTTTGACCGTGCGGTATCCCTGATGCCCTGCTTGTCCACGTAATTTGTATTCGATGAATGGATGACAAGGCGATGTCAACGATGTAGTGCATTCTCGGGGAAGATCCTTATCCTGGCATGCTGCCCACATCCCATTGAAATCTGGGATCACAACGTCAGTATAGTTATGGTGGATGACCGACGGACAGGAATTTGTAAAGTAAGTGTGCTTATCGAAAACCGACGAATTATGGTAATAATACATGTACGCAGGGGCACTTTCTAAAGATCTAGTTATCCTCCAGTACGGATCCAAATCCACGTCTTCCTTCACATCTAATCTCACACGATTGACTCTTCCTGATTCTGGAGTTGTAGCAGCTTCAACTTGAAACTCTGCCGAGCACAACGATGGAATCGTAACAGCCATTACCGTAATTATTAACAGCTTACAAGAAGCGATCCCAACACGCTCAAATCTTTTCTTGACCATATTCATATTTGATGGGCAGCTAGTTAATATTTGATAATTTTAATCACCCGACTTTAATACGAAAGCTAAAAGAATCGCTTCAAATGGCAAAAATAAAAATATATCGCGTGGAGAATAAAATGCATATGACATATTCTCTAAAAACTATGTGAAAGTAATGTCATGTCACTTTATCAAATGGCGTGTTTACAAGCAGGGCATAATAATTTCTGCAAACGTCCTCATCATCTCTGTCGAAGGTTTTACGTTGGAGGTAAATAAAATATTCCTTTGCCAAAGGAATCATGAGAAAAATTACACCTGCTTTACTCGATGATAAGGTAAATACTATAACCGTACAGATAAGCATAACCTTGCAGCAGTGCAATCTATTACATTTTACATACAATTTACGCAGTCCAACTTTGGATAAGATATCATTCAACACAATTTTTCCAAGAAGTGGATTACCGATTGTCCCAAGGCAATGGCTAAGTCAAAAGGACAAATAGCTCAATCGTAAGTGACTTGAATTTCCTACATGGTTGAACGCATTTCCGACAATACTGTGAATAGAGACTTTCCTGAAGTTGGTTGGAAATGGGCAGAGAAGAAATTTCGGAGGAGAGGAAATCCCTCCAAGAAATGGACATGGAGATTCATGTCAGACCAGAGTTGAAAGAAGCTAATGGAACCCATAACAAGAATCTCTACCTGGAGTGTCCAGGAGTAATCAATCAATCATTTAAGACGACAATGTGGAAAAGCATTAAAAGAATTCTAGCTATGAGAAATGAGTAGTCTTACTTCACCCCAACAAGTAAATAATCGTATGTTTAATTAAACTTTTATGTTTCAACCGATTCAATGCAGTATAGCCGCCTTCTTTAGTTTTTCCTGTCTGTTATCTATAAATGATATATAAGTTTCTACTGTTTTCATATCTAATTTATATGTTTAGTTTTCCTCCTGCCACGTTTCATTCCATCAAACTACTTCAACTTACAAGTTTGCATGTAGGTAATCTCATTAATTAATCAATCGGCATATCATGGAATGTCCTTCAGACAGAAACAACCACAGTAGCCACTATAGATCATGGACCCAAGGACATTACAATTCGCCAAACTAAACTATTCATGCTAAATTTAGATATGCATAGGTATATAATTCGATATACAACACAAATATGTAGATATTTTACAGTCATTTTTTATCACTCGAATTGCGATTCTGAGTTGATATTAAACGCTGTTGGCTTTGCAATGTCAATGTCAATGCGTGCGAGAAGGAGAAGCGATGAAGCAATCCACCCATTGTATGTGCTAGACCTGAAACCTGAAATCTGGTTGGATCATCATTGTATCGTCCATTGTACTCGATAACCTTGATTTTTTGTTGCAAAATAAATTGTTTATATACACCTGCTTGCAAGTGATTTGAAACTTGAAACAGAACTTATTCTGCTTTCTGTGAAGGAATATTTCCCACGCGTAATAGACCGACCGCAAGAAAAATACATTTGTTGCATTAAGAATTAAATTCTGTAATCCACCCAGCAATTATGTGAATAAATAGAACAGGAAGGTGGAAGCAATAATATTTTGCCAGACTTGTTTATTCATAAGACAGTCAAAGAAACACACAATTTTTGTAGGTGATAGCTGAGCGAACTTCGTCTATTTAAAGGGTGGATTATCAAAATTTTAAAATGTTTTGGAGTGTGTTGGCACTAACAGCGGTTATCAGCTACTTGGCTTTAGTCAAGCTTCCAAAGAGATGGCGGGTTCTAGAGAAACTGAAAAGCTTTCAGGGACCGCGGTCATTTCCGTTCATTGGGAACGCGTTGGATCTAAACGTGCCAAGAGCTGGTAAGAAATTAAGAATATTAAGTCAAAGCAAAGCAAAGAATTGATAGAAAGTGATGGAAGCATTGTGGTTACACTTTCATTAAAAATCTATTGCAGAGGTACTTAAAGTTCTCCACGGTTGGATAGCTACATACGGGTCAAGGTTTCGAATCTTTCTCGGTCTCCAGCCGTACATTGTTATTGCCAACGCACCAGACATGGAGAAAGTTCTGAGCTCATCGACGGAAATCGTGAAAAGTCATGACTATGACCTAGTTGTTCCCTGGCTAGGTCTTGGCTTGTTAACAAGTACTGGTGAGAAATGGTTCAAGAGGAGGAAGCAGCTTACCCCAGCCTTCCACTTCAAAATCCTTGAAGACTTTCTCAGAGTGTTCAACGAGCAATGTGATGTTTTCCGGCAAGTCTTGCAGGACAAAGTAGGGGACCAATCCTTTGACATATTCCCAGTGATCACTCACTGCGCCCTGGATATAATTTGCGAGTCCGCCATGGGGAGGAAAGTGAATGCACAGAGTCAGTCGGACTCTGATTATGTGAAAGCGATCTACAGATTGAGCGAGCTTGTCCAATACCGTCAACTGCGACCATGGCTTCTTCCCGACTTTGCTTGGAATATGACATCGGAGGGGAAAGAGCAAGTTGAGGCATTGAAAATTTTACATGGATTCACTGATAAGGTCATCAAGGAAAAAAAGTTGGAAAGGGAGGCGATGAAGGGAAAGCAGGAGACGAAGCAGGAAGACGATGGCCTAACTAGCAAACGGCGATTGGCTTTCTTGGATCTGCTTTTAGAAACACAAGAAACTGACCCTTCCTTAACGAACTTGAATATTCGGGAGGAGACTGATACCTTCATGTTCGAAGGACATGACACCACCTCCGCTGGAGTTGGTTGGACATCATTCCTCATAGCCTGCAATCCCAAAGTTCAGAAAAAGGTTCAGCAAGAACTTGACGAAATTTTCGGGACTGACAAGACTCGGGAGGTGAACATGACTGACTTGACAAAAATGAAGTATTTAGAATGCTGCATTAAAGAAGGACTCCGCGTCTACCCAAGCGTCCCATTTATTGCACGGACGCTGATCAAAGATCTGGAACTGTCAGATGGAGTCATCGCACCGGCAACAACCACAATGTTCCTATTTTTCTACCAACTTCATCGAGATGAGAAGGTTTTCGCAGATGCCGAAAAGTTTGACCCTGATAGGTTCCTCCCAGAGAATATTACTGGGAGGCATGCGTTCTCTTATGTACCCTTTTCAGCCGGAGCCAGGAACTGCATTGGACAGAAGTTTGCCATGATGGAGGAGAAAGTGTTGTTGGCAACTTTGTTCCGGAATTTTAATGTCAAATCGATGAAGACCAAGGAGGAGGTTAAGGTGCTCTGCGAGCTTATCACGAGACCGGAAGGTGGACTTCCTGTGACTCTAGAAAGGCGATAGAAGTGGCGATCAAATGCAAGATAAAAATATCGCATATACAAAAGCTCATATACATCTTACTTATAATGGCTGTCAAAATAAAACTTTAGTTCTATTTCTATTTAATAAGTATATTAAATTAGTATGCAATAGATAAATATAAATACTGAAATTTAAATAAAATAGGAATAAAATATTTTTCCTTATTCCTTGACATTCGACTTTTTTTGCATTTTCATACGCTACTTTAGATGTGAGACAGCATTGCATTGGCATGAACGAAGCTGTTTCATGTATTTACACCTTTGTTCGATTCGCCCCAACCTGGGACCGTGCCACATGAACAGCTGCTAAAGTTCAGCACATTTCTGCACGGCACAAAAATGCACTTATTGGCATTGCGTAAAGTTACGTCAGATTTTTTTCAGTTCGTGATTGTTGAAGCGTCTACAGCCTGCACTCGTTATTAAAGTGTGAGGAAAGCTATTTTGGAAATTAATAGAAATCTTTAACTTGTTAATAAAATATCAAGTGTTTTCAGTGATTTAGCTATAATTGCAAATTGTAAGAAGTCGTCTTTCACTCCTTATCCATAAGGTAAAATTAAAACCGTCGATACAATTTTAGTGTGAACAAAAAATAAAAGAAGGATTAGTAAACGCTGATACTTAGTGGAAGGTTGACCCCAGTAGAGAGTTTCATTTTAGTTTTAATTGTATTTCTTCTTGTCTTAATTTTTTAGTTAAACCGGACCAGCAAGCTAAGCTACCAACACCAAAATGCCGACAGTCAATCTGGCCAGGGATTTGCTCTTTGAAAGGCTTGGAAAGAAGTTCAGTAAGTCTATGTGACCAATATTTGATATTTAATCATAAACCATGCTGTTTTAATTGGTTTTGAGGTTTCGTATTTACTTTAATTTAATGATGACATTATTTTTGTGTTTATATAGCCGAGGAAGAGTTTGACCATCTATGTTTCCAGTTTGGGATTGAATTAGATGAAGTGGTACGATAACTTGTGGATTTACTTATTTAATTGGTGATATATATATATGTATTGATATTTTTGATGATTTTTTTAACAATAATAATTTTTGGTTCATGTTGTTTTTACGAATAGACTACAGACGAGAAGGATCCCAATGTTGTCGTCTACAAAATTGACATTCCAGCCAACAGGTACGACCTTCTATGCGTGGAAGGAATTTCTAGAGCATTGTCCATCTTCTTGGGAGACATGAAGCCACCAATGTACAAGGTCGTAAAACCAAAGTCTATCATCCGAACTACAGTCAAGACATCAACCCAAGGCGTGAGACCATACCTCGTCACTGGAATTCTTCGTGGAGTGCGTGTCACCAAGAAAGTCTACAATTCCATAATCGACTTGCAGGAGAAGCTCCATCATAATATTTGCCGGAAAAGAAGCATGGTTGCGATTGGAGTGCATGACTTATCCAAGGTCACTCCCCCATTTTTCTACTCTGCGGAAGCCCCAAAGGACATCAAGTTTGTTCCACTGAACCAAACCAAGGAATTCAGTGCCGTTGAACTTATGGAACTTTACCAGTCCGATGGACATCTCAAGCAGTACTTGCACATCATCAAGGATGAGCCCCTCTACCCAGTAATTCGAGATTCCAAAGGAATTATCCTTAGTATGCCGCCAATTATCAACGGTGACAAAACCAAAGTCGACATGGAAGGGAAAGACGAGAAGATTATGGACTTGTTTTTTGAAGCAACTGCCACCGACATAACTAAAGCTAATATTGTTCTTGACACTTTGAGCGCCATGCTTAGCGAACACTGCAAGGACAAGTTCACCGCCGAAGCGACTGAGGTTGTGTATGAACATTCTGGAGAAACGGTAGTACTTCCCAAGTTAGCAACCCGAACCCAGGCTATCAATGTGGCGGAAACTAACAGCATTGTTGGAATTGACATCAAACCGGAAGACATGTCCAACAGTTTGACGAAAATGAGCCTAAAGTCAACGGTAAAAAATAAGACGGAAATTTCTGTGGAGATCCCACCAACAAGACACGACGTTATTCACACCTGCGACATAGTTGAAGATGTGGCCATAGCTTATGGCTACGATAACATTGTAGCGGAGCTCCCACGTACGGCCACAGTCGCCAAGCAGTTCCCTCTCAACAAAATCACGGATTTACTTAGGGAAAATGTTGCACAAAGTGGATTCACTGAGGCACTCACCTTCTCCCTTTGCTCTATTGATGATGAATGCGAGAAAATGCGGCTGCCCCGTGAATTGGTGGAGCATCGCCTAGCAAAAGTTTCCAACCCCAAAACTCTCGAGTTCCAAACCGCCAGAAATACCCTGCTTCCTGGACTCCTCAAAACTATCCAGGCCAACAAAAAGATGCCTTTGCCACTGAAGCTATTTGAAATATCGGATGTTGTCCTAATTGATCCACGAATTGACACCGGCACCAGGAATGAAAGGCATTTGAGTGCCGTCTTTTACAACAAGACCCCAGGATTTGAAGTCATTCATGGATTGCTGGATCGTGTAATGCAGTTGCTGGAAGTTAAGGATTATTCTTTAAAGGCGAGTGACGAGAACCCATCATATTTTGAAGGAAGGGGGGCACAAATTATCGTGAAAGAAGGGCAAATTGGCTCACTCGGAGTGCTTCACCCGGAAGTTTGCGAAAAGTTTGAATTGGTTAATCCATGCTCAGCATTTGAAATAAATCTAGAAAGTATTTTGTAAGCTAAATAATGCATAAATAACTTTTCCAAAAACTATGTAATTGTCATTATATTATACTCTCCAGCGGTGGTGGCTGTATTTATTACTAATTATTAAATTGTTGTAATAATAAAGATTTAGAGTACGTTTTTGGGTTTAAATACAAAATCGATTTTTAAGACTAGACTCTCCAACTAATTTCTAAATTTACTTTTACACGTATTTAAAGATAACATCCTTCTTATCCTCCACAGTTTGCAGTTCCAACTTAACAGGGCATTGAAGCCAGTAACTAAGAAGCTCTTCACAGTAGCCTATCAAAAAGTACATTTTACGTGGAGGGATAGCGCGTAGGACTATTCCAGCTATGCGGATCATATTTGCTTGACGCTTGATCAAAATCTCGGACAAGAACAGACCATGCCAGGTGCCAGTCATAAACTTTCGAATGAACAGATCCTCTTGCAAGGTTTGCGAAGTACGGAGGCCGAAAAGCGCAGGCTTACTGTTCCTACGGAAGTCATTATCCTCTGGAAAGTCCAGGGCCGCTGAAATTGACAAAATTGAGTCATATGACCATTAGCTAATTCATAATATAATTAACAAAAACCTATAGTATTTATTCTTATCGATATCATTATACTTCTTACAAGTATTCATTGAATTCCACGCCTTCCTTCCCATGATTTCATTAGGCCTGTGAGCTTCTTCGTAGGTCAAGGGGTTGTCATGCTTAATGCTGACGTTAAATCTTCCTGACTTCGATCGGTCGAGAACTGCACATGTTCGGAAGTGCCTGGTGGTGGTCTGCTGATGACCCAAGTAGTACTTCAAAGACGTTGATAGTGTCACTAAGGGGGTCCGTGAACCGGAAAACATCTTTAGAATCAATCCGATCCCAATCTCCACAGATTGTCAGGTCACAGGAAGAAGGAGAGGTCAGTGCAGTGGTGTGGTAGATCGAAGATTTTTAGCTAAAACGCAAGAATAGTACCTATATATAACATGTTCTGTTTAATTAAGGAAATCTTTTTGCTAAAGATAGAAAGCAAGATAATATTAAACTTATTTCAGTAAGCAAGACCTAAATACTCACAATGTTATTATAAAGTTCCTCAGTTGTCAGTTAAAAAGGCGAACGTGAGGGTTCTCTCGGCTGCAAAAATAGCCAAAACAAAATATTTCATTTTTAGCCTGTCGTATGCAGCTGCACTCTGTACGTAAGCTTTCCACTACTCACTCACAATTCTCAGAACTCCCTTTCCAAAAGCACCTTTTTAAGCGGATTATGTGCGAGCAACCGTCGTCAACATTCCCAACAGCAGAGACCTCCCCTTGTCAGATGTGTGTGAAGGAAGTGCTTTAATTTAGAAAGGTGAAGAAAGAAAGGCTGAAAAAGCATGAGTCGAGTATCTACATAGTCGAGTGAACGAAGCTGAAATGGAGATATAAGGTAAAGTTCCAAAAATTCCAAGACCTTGTATTAACTTTAAAAGGTAACTGATAAAAATATGATTAAAAAATCCAGGCCCTTCTTGTTTAAAAAAGAAACAAGTATGAAACTGTAGCTGTGATTTCTTCTAAAAAAAGCATTATTTATTGCATTGTTATTATTGAACGAAAGGATGAAAGGAAATGGAATATGGAATGGGCTTGTATTTGAGACCTTCATTAAAGTACCTTAAAATATATATTTTTTTTCAGAAAGCAGCAAGGGACCGACTGACAAAAGGATTAAAGGTTTACCCGAAAGCTCCATTCACTATTGCAGACCTTTGAATACGAAGGCGTTCTTGTCAAGCTGTACTGGCCAGTATTTGGCTTGGCTTGTTTTCTGATCAGTACAACCGTGGAAGCCGGAGGAGGTTCACTGCAGTTTCAACCTCATGAAATTACAGACTACAGACTGATCAAAGTTACGAACTTACTTGGTTAATTGTTTTATAGACATTCAGTGGTCACTGCTCAGTTACATATTTTGCAAAAAGTATTTTGACAGTAATTTAAATTGCCAAAGAGAAGTGAAGCATTGAGTTGAGAGTTGAGGATAGGAGTGTAAAGAGAGTGTGTGCAGTTAATTGAAAAGACGTAATATTGAATATTGTGAAATACTTCAAAATGAACCGATCACTTGCTAACCGTTCGATGAATCGTTCCATGAGCCAAGCCCAACAGGTGAAACCAATCACACTGACGGGGTCGGCGACTATAGTCGTAGAGTTTTTCAGTAAGTTTATGTTTTTTAAAATAATATTTAAATAATATTATCATTATCGGTATCGATATGATTGCAAATTGCAATTATGATTATTGTGAATTGTACTGTTTATTCTATGATGTCGATGTCACTTCATGTTATTAATTTATTTGTCTTTTAAAATTAATTTGCAGAATATGCTGTAAATTCCATCCTTTATCAACGGGGCGTATACGCTCCCGAGACGTTTGACAAGGTTCAACAGTACGGCATCACCCTTTTTGTGACGAAGGATAAAGAAATCCAGAGTTATTTCGATAACATTCTCCCACATCTTGAAGGTTAGTCCGTTTTTTATTATTTTATTTTAGATGATTTGATGACTATAGTTAATAAGTAACTTTATGAATATCATTTCATATCTGCATTGAATGTTTAAACATAAGTCCTTTTTCTTACATAACTCCATAGGTTGGCTTAGTAGAGGTGAACTAAAAGGTGTCTCCCTTGTTATAACCTCAGCCATCACTGGAGAAACCCTAGAGAAGTGGGACTTTGACATTCAAACCGTCAATCAAAATGATGGCGACATTACCATAACTGGGTATGCATTTTAAGAAATTCTATATTTTAAATTATTGTCAATTGTCATCCATCACTCATCTGGTATCTGATGATCCTGATAATAATGCCCAGATAATAATATGTTTTATTTATTTTTTAAATGTGGTTTTGAATTTAGTCGTCAGCGAGAATATGGGAAGAAGGAGTTGGCCGAGATTCAGAAAGGGATAAGGAATGTTATGCGCCAAGTCACCGCAACCGTCACCTTTCTTCCACTGCTGGATGCCCGATGTGCCTTTGATCTCAGAATATATCTAGCAAAGAAAGCTGAAGTAGCAACCGGTTGGGTTGAAGAGACTGACACGATGATTGAGAATCCCGAGAAGGTTCAACTGAGAAGCTTCAGCACAAGTATTCATCGCGTGAACGCCAGCGTTACCTACAAGGCGGATGCGTGACGCAGTAAATAGAATGTCCAGTAATATGGGTTCGTTGGTTTTAAAATTAGTTAATATAATTAAATTAAGTTTATAATAGCTTAGGGCTTTTTATGTTAGTCTCATTAGTACAAGTAGAAAAAATCATATTCTAATGAAAGTTACAATAGGCGACTTCCTAGATATTAGTTTATTTACTTTGAAGTTTACAATAATGTTGAATGGAAACGTAAATTATAATCTGAAAACCAGGAATGGGGGTTTATTTTTTCAAGGATTAATATCATAGAAATATTAATCTGGACTTCAAATTTTATTTCAAATATTATTAGTGTAGTTTAATAAAAAAATATTCGGTTTATTTTGGTTTTCATCACTTTTCAAAAGTTTAATCGAAGACACGTTGAACTTTGTGTGTCTTTCTGATTTTTTCTGAGTTTATTCATTTTAAAAGTAAATAAACCTTTATTAGGAACTCGCCTAGTGAGCAGAACAGGTTAGTTTATGGTTTAGTTGAAATATTTATGACGCGGTTCTTTTGATCAAATTATTTATTTGGGAACCAAAAAATTGGTTCACTTTGCTTGCTCTAAAATCAATTATTTTTTTCCGGGCGTCCAAATTCTTTACAACTTGAAACCCCCCCATTAATTCAACTTCCGGGAAATCTTACTCTCCAAGTTTTATCCGGTTTATTCGATTGCAAAAAATGGTATCGCTTCATAAGGTAAATGGGTGTTTTGCACCCATAGGTAAAATGCTTGTAATTAATTTTGGCAAAACAATTATAATAACATCTCCCAATTTCTGGGGTAACTCAACTACCCAGATATTAGTATTACTTGACATTAAAATTGGTGACGACTATAGAATAAAACTAAAGGACCGCAATAATCTGACTGGTGTAGTGTTCACTTACAATTAATCTCTATTATTCACGAAAACTTAAATTAAATAAGGTTCAATGCATTCTATTTTGTTAAAAGTAAAGAATTCAACGTTTGAAATACGAAGGATGTGTATACTTGGTTTTGAGTGAACCACTGAATTCCTAAAAGCTATGATTATTGACCCCAAAGGCCCAAAATATAACCCCCTAGATTTCCCCTAAGATCTGGTACTTTCTAAATGCTTGGTTAAATGAAATCACTTTAAAGCAAGGCTAATTCAGATCTCCAACTCCTAACCCATATGCCCTGGTTCCATTCAAAACTACGCTGAATTATTCAATAAAATTTCTATTTTGCAGTATAAAAGCAATCTTTATTTATCGCTTTCAAACTATTATACATATTGACAACTAAAAATTGATTCTATTTGAAATCTGCTTTAAACTAATCGTAAACAACAAATCTATTTCTCTTGTACGCTCCATGCGTTCAAATCAACACTCAGTGCACGCACTTTTACATCTCAAGTTGGGGCAACATGAGGCGTATTCTATAATACATTCATAGGACTTAAAAAGAACATCGATGATCTCAGGAACTCACCGTTTCCCTCCCATACCTCTTCGCTCAATTCCAATACTTGTAATAAATAGATGAGAAAATCGGTTTATTGCTATCAACAAGAAACGACAAACTGCCTTTATTTATCAATTTCCCTTCTTTAATGTACATTTAATGATAGTACATATACCCAAAAGCAGTGATCTGCATCCGATCTTTTCTACTTTCTACACCTGAAAAATATTTTCTACAATCTACTTTCTACATTTCTACATCTACTATTCTACTTTCTACAATTGGCAAACCAATTCTACAATCTACTTTCTACTTTCTACATTTAGCAAACTTAATCTACTATCTACTTCTGTAGAATCTACTGTAGAATGCAAAGTCAAGCACTAAAAATGCCGTTCAACACTATCCATAAACTAAGTAGATGTTAGCGCCATTTGATTTTATTTATACCAGCCATTATTTGTTATTATATGTTATTATTGAGTTATTATGCCAGCTGGAATTACTGAAGGTTATTTCACATTGGTTTGTATATGTAAATTACATATGAATGACCCATGTCATTCACCCTGTTTTGTAAATGTATTCCAGAATTACTTCACGAAAGTTGAAAATTACATAACTGTCTTTTGTCTTTGTCTGTCTTGTACCAGCTGGATGGACCCTAGCGTCTTGATTGGAGTATTTAATAATTCTACCATCTTATTCTAGTTGACAAGTTTTGTTGCATTCCATACATTGATGCCTATGGTAACAATCGTCATTGCACAGTTTTTCATCCTTTACGACGCAATTGCATTTTTCTTTGGCGCCCTTCTAAACTAACTTCCTTTTGTTGTTTTAATTAACATTCACTTTATAGTTGTGGACTGTTTAGCTTAAATCTTGAAAGAATTTTTTTAAATACTACAATGCGAATACCTAATATTTTTGGCCAAGGTACTATGCAATGCTAGCAGGTATATCTAGTTTTGTATAATTGAAATATTTTAGAAAAGGAACGAAATCATATTCTGCTATCTAAGGTATAATATTATTTAACTATAGGTTAACTGAACCAGAGTTATCTCTAACCCGAACTCTCTTTTTTCAATCTAATCGAATGACTGCAACTCTTAGTTCTAATTGCCTAAAATCTCGTAGAAAAATCGCTGATTTGTCATTCAGTGAAAACTACATTGTCAAAGACAATCGGCATTTAAAAACTAATAAAACCTCAAAATAAACAAGATCAAAACCGCGCCAATAACTTGGCGGATAAAATTTTCCCAACTCTACTTAAAAAAATTTAAAATGTGGTGGTCGATTGAAAATTACGATTAAAAATCTCTTCTTCCTATTTAGTACATAAAAACTAACTGATAATCCTTGTTTTAAAAGCCTAAAACTTAAAAATGTTCCAAGCTTTTGAGGAGCGTGGCCCAACGGCCTTCCGTGGATTGACGCTGACCCCGCCAGAAAAATGTCTCAGTCGACAACCTCGCACTCCAATGAGGGAATAGTTGTCGACTTTGATGCCACTTTTAAAGGCATTTTAGCACAAAGCAAGACAATATATATTAGATTTAAAAGATTGAGAAGTGATCAACAGAAAAAAGCTATCATCTCCTTCGTCCCTAGCCTATTTGATCGCCATACAACAGTGGGATGAGATATATGCATATTTTATGATTTACACAAGCTGCAAAAGGAAGAGAGAATAGCGAGAAGGATAAGGAAATAGGGTGTTAGGTGATTACGATATATTTTGCACCTCTTCTTCTTGCGGATCTCTACCGCTCAGTTCTGTAGTCCAACGGATGACCAGTGTTGCACGGGAAGAATGGGAAATGAAAAGCGCCTTTTGTTCGATGTTCAAATAAACAAGCGTAGCACTAGCGGGTATATATTTAGGAACAATTGCCTAATCAATCAAAGGAAATATTATTTCCATCTACAGTTGACTTCAAATTCTACCCATCGCAGAGAATATTCCATCGCTTCGCTTCACTTCTAAGCAAGGATGTGTATGTTCCGTATGTAGGTTGGGGTGCGTATGTGTGTGTATGACCAACTTTCAGCTTGGTCGCAATGATGATGATGCCGAGAAATGAAACACAGTTTTTTTATGGAATTCGACAGTGATTTTTCAGTCGATGACACGATTTCACAGTTTGCATATATATAGTACTTATCCGCATTGAATGTAGTCACTTTAAGAACGAATAACTATAGCCTGATCCTGTAAGATCAATGCTCCACTGTTCAATTGAATCAACTCACAAATATGAAAAAATTGAACACAGTAACTTTTGATTTTGATTTTTGAAAAAGGACACAGTTAAATAGGGTACGCATCTGAAAATGCCACTATTTTTTTATCTATTTTTTTTCTCCCGCAGGCACAGAATTTTCACTTTGCAAACTGTCACTTTTCCTTTTGATCCTTTTCTATATCACATGGTTGCAATAAAAAAACAGTTCGTATTTACGGAAAAACTAGAGTAACTATTTTAAGAAAAAGGAAAACGTCCAATGGAACCGAAACTGGTGAATCGCCACTGTAAATTGGATGCTGCCCGGGTTCTCCCCCTTAACCTCCCTATTGGATCTGTGCACTTGCTAACCTTACTGCTAATAAACCTGGAAGAATGCGAGGACAGTTGTTGCTCGTTCGGTCGCTAAACTCACATTAGCTCTTTTATTCACATATAATATACATGCTGAGATACAAAATAACCTATGTATATCTATATATGACTTGGAGAACATGTAAAATACCTGTTGAGGATGACTACATACCTGAAAGTATGCATCCCCGTTACAGACAATACTATGCAATACTAGTAGGTATATCTAGTATTTGTATAATTGAAATATTTTAGACAAGAAAGGATATCTTATTCTGCAAAGTTGTATTAACTACTATATGTTAACTGAACTAGAGTTCACGTCTAACGCGAGCTCTCTATGGAGTCTTGAGACAAAATTATCTGCAAAGCCATGAGGTCAGGCACAAATAGAGAATAGAAGGCGAAATAGGAAATAAATGCATCTATTTTATGAGGTGTACGTGCCACCCGCTGATTTTGGAACAATGCATTTTCCCCCACCTACAATGTAGTGCTATTTATTTATTTGTTACAACTGGCGCCTCGCCCCGAGTCATTATGCCGACTGAAATTGCTGAAGGTTATTTCACATTGGTTTGAATATTGTAGTATAGTGAGTATCCCTTTTGTTTATTTGTCTCCACTTTGCTGTGTTTGCATTTATTTATGGCAAAATTGGGAATTTCGGTAATTTTATCTACGTTTAGCGGCTTGTTAAAGGGATTTCTTGATAAGAAATCTGCCGGTATGTTGTCCACCCCTGGCTTGTATATGATTTTAAAATCGAATTCTTGAAGTTTCATCGCCACCGACCAATTCTGGTCTTAATAGGGTCTTTAATTGACTGAAGATAGATTAAACTCAGGTGATCTGTTCTCACTACAAATGAACGCAACGCCAAAAATCGACGGAACTGTTCCAATGCAAATAATAGAGCTAGAGTCTCCTTCTCCACTATAGCCCTTTTCCTTTCGTGTCCCTTTAAGATCCAGGATGCGAACTGGATTGGCAATTCTACTATTTTACCTTCGTAAGCCACCTGTATTTGTAAACAGCCGATTGCAAATTCTGAAGCGTCCGTGTATACCTCAGTTTCCAGGCCTGCTTGGAAGAAATATAGAGTCGGGGCAGATGCTAATTTGCTCTTAAAATTTTCAAAAGTTTCCGTATGCTCTGGTCTCCATAAAGATACCTTCCCTGATGCTACAAGACTATATAATGGTCTGGCAATAGATGCCATATTGGGGATGAATTTCATATAAAAATTCACCATTCCAAGAAGGATCTAGTTCCTTTAATAGCCATGGGACGGTTTAATTTTATCAGTTGACTTTTTTTCACAAATTCGCAGGTTTACCAAGTTCTCGTCCTTTGCCAGGCCATCATGATGTCTTCAGATGGGGGTAATTTATTTTGCCGCACTGGTCATGGGTGACCCCCAAAGTATCCAGGTTTCTTACTTGGGAGGATATCTTGGTGACCACGTCAACGAAGTTTTTTTTTCTTCCTAGGTGTGTTCTGGATGATGAGCTTGATAAGCTCTCTTACATAGACTTTAATGAGGAGACTGGTTCTTCCAAAGCAATCCTTGAGACGGTTGACGACCTCCAAGTAGTTGACTTCGCATACGGGTATAGTGCACACGTGAGCTTCCCCTTGGGAACCTCGCTGTTAACAAATAATAAAATTTATCAATCACTTTGATTTGAGGATCATCATGATAACGTTCAAAGCACGCCCAGAAGGCTAGCGTCTCTCGCACGTCTTCGGAAAATTTCACTAGTTCCTGGCGAGGTGGGTGGCTCGATGGGGTTTTCCTGTTGCGGCTGACTCCGTTCACTTAGGGGTTAATGAGCACGTTGAGGTATTTTTCAAGTGCCTTTTCCGCCTCCTGAAATTTCACCGTGTAGAGCTCGAACTTTGGCTTGAGTCGCGCCAAGTCGGGCGTCTCGGCATTGAGAATTAGTGAGACGTCACTGTACGTCTCTCGAAAAACCTGTGACGATGTCTCCGCCAAAAGTTTTGCCTTGTCTATCTTCCGTACAGTGCTGGGCTGAGGAGATGGGGCTTGAGTTTGTTGTGGAGCTGTTTCAGAACTTGTCCACTGCTGAAATGTTGCTAGTGCTCCTTGGAATGAAGGCGACGTAGCAATATCCTTACTATTCCCTTCTGGGATGGTTAGTCGTAGCTTTGGTTAAGACCTCTGGAGGGTTCGTCTCTATCCAGGTTGATGAATCAAACGCGTGACGTGCGTTATGACGTGCCTATCTATCGATGTCTATCCTATTCTTTTTGTCTTTCCCCTTTCCGTCAAGATGTTTTTCGATTGGATGTAGTAAGTGAGAGTAACGTTACTTCATATGGACAGCGGATGGCTAACAATTCACAATAAAGATGTAATAAATGTATGTGGGTCCTATATATTAAGAAATTAGTTAATCATCCTCCAACATTATTTACATTAATCAAAGTACTTAATTATAATCAATACTATCCAAATTTATTTCTTATGCACAACTTACTGTTTGCCAGTTTTAATTAGACACAGTATTGTTACTTTTATAAACTTATACGGATAACGGATTTAAACGGATAGCTGCTAGCCGAACTACACCACAGAGAAGCTTTGTACTTGGATGAAGGAGATGAGAATGAGAAGGTGAAGAACTGTTATCTGGTTCCCAGCTGTGTAAATTCTGTCTGGATGAGAGGCTTTATTCTTTCTCTTCGCATATCTCAATGTTACAATCCTATGTAATACATGTTTTGTATACGTAAATATCTCTATATATACTTATATCAGTCCGTTATCATAGGATGGGTACTCGCTACCACTCGTATCCCTTACAATGTTAAGGAACGGGTGGTGATTGGTGATGAGAGCAACTGTGTTTCATAGTGACAGCGGATGGCTAACAATTCACAATAAAGATGTTAAGGAACAGGTAGAGTTTGGTGATGAGGGCAACTGTTTTTCAGACTGATAGCGGATGGCTAACAATTAACAATAAAGATGTTAAGGATCACGTAGTGTTTGGTGATTAGAACAAGTGTTTCAGATAGACAGCGGATGGCTAACAATTCACAATAAAGATGTTATGAATCTTGTGGCGATTGATGATGAGAAGAACTGTGTTTCAGATAGACAGCGGATGGCTAACAATTCACAATAAAGATGTTAAGGAACGGGTAGTGTTTGGTGAATAGGGCAACTGTGTTTCATAGTGGCAGCGGATGGCTAACAATTTACAATAAAGATGTTAAAGAATGGGTAGTGTTTGGTGATGAGAGCAACAGTGTTTCAGATGGACAGCGGATGGCTAACAATTCACAATAAAGATGTTAAGGAACACGTAGTGTTTGGTGATTAGAACAACAGTGCTTCAGATAGACAGCGGATGGCTAACAATTCACAATAAAGATGTTAAGGAACAGGTGGTGTTCAGTGATGAGAGCAACTGTGTTTCATAGTGACAGCGGATGACTAACAATTCACAATAAAGATGTTAAGGAATGGGTAGTGTTTGGTGAATAGAACAACAGTGTTTCAGATGGACAGCGGATGGCTAACAATTCACAATAAAGATGTTAAGGAACACGTAGTGTTTGGTGAATAGAACAACAGTGCTTCAGATAGACAGCGGATGGCTAACAATTCACAATAAAGATGTTAAGGTACACGTAGTGCTTGGTGATTAAAACAACAGTTGTCTGTGTGGGACATTAAACTTCGTTTCTATCTGACTGATAACTGATTTCCAAAAGTTAACTAGCTAAACTATCCTTTCGCCTTGATATGCCGTATGAATAAGCGCGGGCCCAAATGCCGATGAAATTGCTACTGGATTCTTCACAATTCATCCTTAATAACAGCCAACATAAGCTACGTACGATCAGGAGTATTTTAAACTAATTAACTAACTTTATTTAACTTTAATCAATCATTTAAAACAATTACAAGTTCCAATCAAAATTAAAGGGGCCCTGCCCGTATAAACATGTACAATACAAAATGGGAGCTGTTGTCCCGTGCCAAGTCTGAAACCATAATCCTTCCAGATCACTCTTGAAACCCAAAAACCCCCCAATTCATCCCAACGCGGTCATCCCACCGCATGTCATGGCTTCATCTTCTTTGGCGATGATTGGCTGGTCCAGTCTCCCCTTCCCCATATCGCGGGAATCCAAATATCCAGCACAAAGGCTGCTCTGACGCTATCGCTTTCTCGCACAGCGACAACAGTGTTTTGGATAGACAGCGGATGGCTAACAATTCACAATAAAGATGTTATGAATCTTGTGGCGATTGATGATGAGAAGAACTGTGTTTCAGATAGACAGCGGATGGCTAACAATTCACAATGAAGATGTTAAATAACAGGTAGTGTTTGGTGAATAGGGCAACTGTGTTTCATAGTGACAGCGGATGGCTAACAATTCACAATAAAGATGTTAAAGAACGGATGGGGAGTGGGGATGAGAGCAACTGTTTCTCAGACAGACAGCGGATGGCTAACAATTCACAATAAAGATGTTAAAGAACGGATGGGGAGTGGGGATGAGAGCAACTGTTTCTCAGACAGACAGCGGATGGCTAACAATTCACAATAAAGATGTTGAACACCTTGTGTGAGGGAGGGAGTTTCCTATATGTAAATGTTGGGAAGGAATATCAGGAAGATGTAAGGGAGCTTTTGCAAAAGTGGTATGAGGTAGACTAGACTCTGCATAGCTCGATGAAGCTGATTTGGTAATTTGATCGTCTACTTGTACCTTATCATATCTTTTTAGAAGTAAAACTATTGGATTTTTGCATTTTTGGTGGTTCCCCCTTGTGTATCTTTCGAATTGTAGTAAGTACAGGAATAGTTAATAAGTCAATATATCTCCAGCTCAATACCAAATTCGGAAGATAGTGAGTACAGTTAATGAATCGGGCTAAGAAATAAACATACAGGTATATGTAATGAATTTATGTACGGAATTTAACCTTATATAATGAACGGACAGGTGCGTTGGAATTTTTGTAAATAATAAATAAATACATAAATTTCCGTAAAGGAAAGCATCAAAAACGAAAGTCAATCCTTGAACTTTAATCCCATACGAATGAACCATGTAGTTTACCCTGTTTTTGTAAATTACCTCCGGTATCACTTTGGGAATGTAAGATATTACGTAACTGCCTTCTCCAATTTCCAAAGTTGTTCGAATTCCAAGCCCCATTGTTAACGTCCGGAATAATTCCAATCCAGTTCGTCCTGGATTGACTCTTGCCTGCTGGTTAGAACATTTTATAATTCGACCATCTTCTCGTTGACAATTTTTATAGCATTCAATATACTGATGTATATGGTAACAATCATCATTGCACAGTTCTCCATTCTTTACTGCGCAATCGCATTCTTCTTTTGAGTCCTTAACTAACTTCGAAATTAGTCTTCCTGGCTGGTCAATGTTGTACAAGCCTTTAAATTGGAAACGTAAATTATATATTATATTACATTAGTTGAATAGAAATTAAAATTCCTTATATAATTCAGACAGGTCTGGTACTTTCAGTTTCAGTTTTGTTGAATATTCTAGTTAGTCGCATTATATCACCTTGACTGGCTGGATCATCAACAGTAAGCTTAATAAACAAAACCCGCGTAAATTTAAAGTTCAAGTTCTTTAAAATTGCAAAATACAAGATTGATCATTACAACTTTTTAAAGTAATGTATACCTCCCTTACATTTATTCCTGTATGTTTTAAACTGCATGGATCCTCATTTTCCGGTTTTCGTCAATACTGAAAGAAACGAAATTATTACTAATCCACACGTGGATGACAATTATATTTGAATAATACTTTCCCCAATAGTTTATACCTATCAAAGCAGTCTGCACCCTTTCTGCCAAAAATAACCCCGATTGTCTTCCAGCAGTTTGGGATGACCTTTGCATAAAGCATCAACTTTACATCCTCCTGTGGACTCCATTTTGTTATGGGATTGCACTTATCCATGTGTCATGCAAACCGTCTTAACAGGGTACCCTACAACGAACATTAAAGTTTAAAAGTTTGACTTTGGTTGTACAATGTTCAAATTTAACGATAGGTCGGTCTTTTGTACAAATGAAATGTACAAAACATATCGACAGGTTGGTCTTTCGTACAAATAAAATATTTCATAAAGTAAAGGATAGAAGGAGCCTGGTCAAATAAAAAGTTTCAGTTAAATTATTCCACAAAAATCAATGTCAGAGGTAACAAGGTAGGTGTCTCGGAACCCTGCGTTGGTGTCGTAACAAGGATGACACTGATGTAAGGAGGCAAGGCTGATGTGACTTTTGCGGAGAGAAAGTGCTGAGAGTTGGAGTGGATGCGACTCGCTGTAGCAGTGGTGTCCTTCTTCCTCACCAGTTGTGACTGGTACCGTTAAAAAGAGGAGAAAACACCCTGTTGAATGATGTCACTCACGTCCGGTGAGCTTGAAGGCGTCACGCTCTAGGTGGACTTGAAGTTGTGCGAAGCTCGGAAAAAGAGGTGGATGAAGGGTGACCATTATGTGTGTCGGTGAAGAGATGCGATGTGATGAATAAACTGAGTAAAAAAGTCTGTCAGAATACTATAAATTTAACTGTTTTTATTGCAACTATTTTTCACTGCAATCACAAAGACCAAATCACTAAAATTATCAACTGCACAAATTTTCCTATTAACCTAATTGTCCAGTTTAACTAACTGAGCTAAAATTAATAACCTACAGCATACTAAAAATAACTCCTTCAGCTATATTTTTTGCTGCCTCGTCCTCTCTCATCTATACAACAAGTGCCCATCTACATCGACTCCTTGGTAGGTGGGCCAAAAAAGCTTTGCTACTGCAGCGACAAGCCAAGTAGCGACAAAAACAAGGAAAGTGAGGCATGTTTGATGCCTCCTCATGGAACAGGGAGGAAGAAATCTTTGTCTTTCCTAGCTAACCCTATGCGTAGTCTATGAAAAGGTGAGAGGCGCGGGCAAATCCACGGAACAGAAAGCATGGCACATAAAATGTGCATTACAAGAAATAGATTCATCAGCATATTATGAACAAGAAGGATGTAGGTTTTATATAAAGGTTTACAAGCTTTTATTTATTCATGAAAACCTTTAAAGTGTATTAACTCAATTCATCCTTTTAATCACATGAAACTATATTGCTAGCTGAACTCAGCTCTTAATTACCAATAATTAGAGTCTAAACATGATTAGATTCTGATCTTGGATAAAAGATGGGAGAGATAGATGGGCATCATTTCTATGTCTTTATGTAGGTACTAGCGAGCCTGTCGCTCATTAATGAGCGAATCTAGAAGGTAGGAAGTTCAAACATTAATTAAAATTCGAAAAAAAAATTCGGATTTTTTTATTTTTAACCAACTTGACACACATTTACACTAATCATTAAAGAATAATATTGTCTACAGTTCTACATCTTTTTCAAACATTGCTTCCATAGCCACTCCCTCCAACGTTTTGCTAATGATCTCATCGTCCTGTTTTTTAACCATATCCCTTAGCTTAGCAATTTCTGCATTTGCCTCCTCTAACTTTTTGTCACTGTTTTTTCCCCAGTCTAACTGCTTATTTTTAAGTGCAAGCACCTTCTTTAATTTTGCCTCAATTTCTTTAGCTTGAGTTGTCATCCTCTGAATTACGCTTGGTTGACCGCGTCCGCACGATGGACAATATCTCATGGCCTCTATGTCAAAAAACAAAAAAATTGTCACATTACTTTTTTTATAACAAATATAAGTAGTGTTTTATGTTTGACTACAATTTACTTTGAAGAAAAGAATCATAGGTGAGACATCGGTACCAATCTTGGTTGGCGTCACAAAATGGTAGCTTCTCCTGACATCCAACCTTCGGGCAGAAAACATGCTTAACCCCCATCTGATTAAATATTATGTATCCACAGTGACTACAATAGCGATCATCCTTCCCGAAACACATCCGTTTTGGTGGCATTCCACTATTACTACCTGCTGACATCTAACAGTTGGATAAGATAGTAACGTGTCCTCCTCCGTTGACCAATCTCACAAAAAGTGGTCAGCTTCAGATTTCCCCTCGAATCAGTTAGCACATCCAAAAGTGGCAAAATCTGCAAAAAAATCAATAAAATACGATCAGGCACTTTGCCTCAACCATGTCCCATGAATTACACTAAAAAAATAATTAACTGCACTGTTATTTTGAATTAAATCAACTCTTTAACTGCTCACCTGCTGGATAACGAATAAAATGCTCAACAACAAATGAGAATGTTTAGGCGACACGAAGAATGAACAGTGACGATAATTTTTTCGTCCGTTAAGGAATAAAAAAAGACGCGGTCAGCAATGGGAGAGCTACATGGCTTGCGTCTACATCATCATCATCATTTAGCATGGAGATGATTGTGGAAGTAGAAAGGCACAAGGAAGAAGAAAGGCAATAACGCATCTCCCTACCACCACCATTGCAATCCAGTCTGAACCTGAAACCCCTTCATTGCGCAGCATAACATAGCATATTCAAATCATACCCCGTCCGCGAAGCAACAGAACATATTAATCCACACTTGATTTGCATTCTTGCATTCCCTGCTGTAATGAGTAACTGAGTGGAGGAGCCGCATGCAAATCATAGCAATAAAAAGGACTTAACATGGGAGAGTATCTACGGTTGACGGAGCTAGGTAAAAAGTGGTGGTATGCATAGACGACAGAGGGGAATGGAGAAGGGAAGCTTTTTGCCACGTATGAATGGGATGCTCTATGCCGCGAGGGAATAGGGATGTGCCCTTTCCATAGTGACTTGAGGAGCTCGTTCAATAGCCTTGCAGACGGAAATGACTCAAGAGTTGGATTTTACGCTCTCATTTCTGGCGTATTATATAGTTGATCATCCAAGCTATTCCGTCCACACTAATTAATTGTTTGATTAAATATTCCTAAAATCTTGTTTTTCGCTATAAAAATTCAGGGAAGAGTGCAAATCCCCAACTTTAAATGTATGTGAAATATGAATTCCTTACGTCATTTCATTTCCTCTGATTCGATATGTGACATGAAATGGTTTTGACTTTGACTTCATAATGAAATATTCATGTTTTCTTTCTAGTTTCTCATAAAAGGCTTGAAGAAGTTTTATTGAATTAGTAATTATATGGCAATGCAATTAGACATAACATCAGATTTCCCGGAATTTGAATTCATATTCGGAGTTCAAAATCCCGGTAATTGGTATCACGTTCGTAAAGAATTTCGACCCTTGTTAAAATGTTAATTCGTTTTAACTGCCCGATGAGTAAAATTTTCATTAAACCGCTCTCATGTTTGATTATATTTATATATTTATAGATTTGAATTATTATAGTACTTACTTTTATCGCTTACTTTTTTGACCGTTAATATCTTATTAAAGTAAGTATATATGAAATAATAATAAGTTGTATATAATGAAAACTTGACGTTCACTAATTACGAGTTCTAAATAAATCATAAGTTTTTTATACTTCGTAGTTAACTTATTCAGTTCATAATCCAAGTTTTTAATTCAACCAAAACTTTGGCATAATTATGTTTGGCATGTAATGCATGGTTCATAATATGTTATAGTATGGAAACTAATTAATGGTAATTAATTAAATATTTGCATCAACTTGCGTAGAAAAAGTACGCCAAAAAACTCACAATTTCGTGTGATTCTAAAAACTTCTCCCAGCCCAGAAGCCCACCCAAGAGGTATCAACGAATCGTTTAGTAAAAGTAGTATCACTGGTGAACAACTGGTGAAGGCATCATATTCATAACATTTATAAAAGACTTTGTTCATTTGTTTTCATTTCACTTGAACTCGAAATCATCATCATCAAATCAACCCTTTAAGCAAGCACCCACAAAAGTGCATTAAGAGGTGCATTTACCGCGGGAAACAAAAACAGTTGAGGATTTAGACAGAAAGGAGAAAGCGAGGTGAGGTATAACATGGAATGGGCATATAAACAAGTCAACAGCAGACAGATTGACTTTGGAGTTTGAGTTCAGCTCATTTAAAAATCATCCAAAGTGTTGTTCGCATAATTTACTTATTCACATAATTCGCATATTAGTTCAGTTGGTGGCACTTTAAGGATGAACAGTTATTGTATCATCTCAATCTTAAGTTAAATTTGCTAAATGTGAGACGTAAGGTTGGACAAAGGAGTAGTGGGGGTTGGACCAAACCAAAATTACATATTTATATATTTAGCATCGATGCATGCTTATTTCTTTATAGTTACGCAGGATTTAAAATTAATTGCATTCCTAGGAAGGATCGTATATTGATAAAAGGTTAGAAAGGTAGTTTAAAAAGCTGTCAACATGGTTGTGGGAAGTAACAAAGCGGAAGTCGTGCTGGAGCAGTCCGTTAGGGATGAATTTATAACTGAGGATAAAGATGACTCATATGTTGGCCTGCTGATCGGAGCTGTAAGTTTTCAAACAATTATTTGGAGAACCGCTGTTCTGCGTAATTGAATATTAAAAGTCACTAATGATTGATTGCGACTGCGAGCTTATAGCTTATCTATAATTACTTACTTTTTATATCTATTTTCAGTACTCAGAAAATGGGACATATTGCGTAGCCCACAAAGCGCCAACATTGGAGGAAGACTCGGAGGAGACTTCTGATAGTTCCCCAAGCAAGAAAAAGGAGTCAGCATCCCCACCGGAAGCAGCAACTGTACTCACGTTAACGCCGCAGCTCGTGTCTCGTCACGCCAAGCAAGTGATTCGCATGCTCCCAGGTGGACTCCAGATTTTGGGGCTTTACGTTATTGAAAACACAGAAAACTTGTTTACTCAAAAGTACGAACCCTCTTTGAAGTCGCTCTATGTTCATTTAAATAAGGGTCTCAGTAGAAATCCATTTTATGGAGCTGAGTTTGGGTCAGAGAAAAATGAAAAGCTGATATTTCATTTTAATCCACAAACGAAGAAGTTTAACTGCAAGATTATGGCGGAAGGGAGCACCTTGTCTGGGAAATCGGTGGAAACATCGATCGGATCAGTGGGGTGGGCCAAGCTGGAATGCGAATATGATACGTCTGCCGCTCTTCATTTGGCCAAAAAGGATGTAGGACTACCCCTGAAGAAGAACTTGAATGTGTTGTTAAAATCCTTTCAAGAGTCATTGAATACAGCGAAATTTTTTGTAGAGGGTCAAGTGCCTTCAAGCAGTAGCCCGTTTGTGGAGCCTGTAGAATTTCCTGGAAATGTGAGTTCTGAAGTGGTTACCGTTAAGGACGTCGATTTAGATACACTAATTTTTGGAGGTGGTAAAATCGGTGGTGGTGGAGAAAACCCAGACTCGGATCAACAAGATAAGGAAGCGAGTCAGAGGAGACCGGTGAGCCCTGTTCATATTTTGGTGGAGAAAGTCCCTGCTACTTTAGTTAAAAGTGAAGAAGGGACAGACTTTCTCAACCATTTACACATGAGGGGGAAAATTGCTGCTGTGGCGTTTGTCCGCAAAGGCGACTCTACATTGCAGATTGTGCAGGTAAAATTTAGTAAAATGAATTTAGCTTCCACCGGCACAGGTCTTAGTAGTCGTTAATTTGATGAATGACAATTTTTTTATGTTCTGAATTCAAGATGCTGAAACAAGACATTCTGAGGTCAATGGCAAGTCGTTTTGAAATGCACTGTGAATCATTGATCGACGAGGATTCCAATGGTTCCACCAACCCAGATGTGGATAGTGAATGCTCCAAGGTATACCACGAAGTGCCAAGAAGAGTGTTCGTCAATTTGCCAAAGTCAAGATTGGTTGTGAGCGATTACCTATTCCCAGGAGAAGGGGCAAGAGATAGTTTTGACTCGTTTAGGGATCTCCTAAGTCTGGATATTGAAAATGAAGACGATGTCATCACATTTAAAGAGAAACCATTTGGTATGAGTGTTATTTTGTCCTTTTTTAAATTTTTTAACACGTTTTTCACGCATTTCATGTAACAATATGTTTGGTTAAAATTAATATCATATTTTTTTAAAACTAATTTCAGATCTGGACGAAGTGGAGATGAAAGGCTCAATGGAAGAGCTACTATGCAAGGCTGAAAGTATAAGTAAATTACCTCCTGGACTGATTTCCTCAAGAAAAACATGGATCATTGTAATGGGCCTTAGTTTACTTATTGGAATGTTGGCTTTTGTTATACCAATGTTAAAACAGTGAGAAATATAATTTTCAAATTCGACATGGAAAGCTTAGGAAGAACTCCACTTTAACTTTGACAAGTGGCGGTGTGGTCGGCAAGTCAGTATACGGCCCTTTGAAAATTATATACTATGCATTATATCTGAATCATTTCTCGTTTCCCGTTGCAGCTTCGAAAGGCAAGCTTGCTTTCTTTTTAGAATGCCTAGAAAAAGTTTATTAATGTTGTTGAGTTGTGAAATAGGTTGTTTCGTTTAATTTCCTATTTTGGAGGAGAGGCGATTCTAAAAATATTATAGTATTCGATTCATTTTTTGTTTTGTTTTTGTAACATTGCATAATTCCATTGACCTGCTTTTTTGTGATTTTCGTTATCAAATACTATTATCAATCCACGTATAGAACAAGAGCACAGTTCTGACCTAGGTATTTTTTAAATTGTAAGGTACATAAACAGGAATGTTGTAGTTGTAATCTATTATTATTACGTTTCGTCCCGTTTGTGTTTGCAATAAAATAATTCACTAGCAAGTAAAGCTATAAGTTGTGCAAGAAAAAGTGTAAATTCGTTGCTTGATTGCTTGCGTTAGATATCAATGTGCATGTGTCATAGTATGTTAATATTAATATAAAATTAGCCTTAAAAGAAAATTATAAAAAAAAGATACAAACAAAGTAAGTATTCAAGATGTATAATTATAAGTAATGTATTTACTCAAAAGTTGCATTCTTTTGCAATTTTTCGCACAAACTACATGTTTTTGAAGCATTCCTAATTTTTATCTCCTGCTCCATGATGCAAACACTTTATTAAATTGTAGTTAAATAGCATTACTTCATATTGTAGAAATATAATTCAATATTAGATTCATTACCAATTTATGATATTCGTATTAATATGTGGATAGTAATACATTTATGATATCACGATCGCTGCTTACGTATGAACAGAACTCGGTTCTCTTCTTTCTTGTCTATGGATACGTGTCGATTGATTTTGTAAAATAAATATTAAACATTCAAATATTTGTTCAGCAAGCCGCCGCCACGATGGAATGGGAGTGCTTATTGCATACTAGACAGCCAGTTTTGAGGTCCCTAATGGTCCTCATCTAGAATTAAAATGACAACTTGAAATCGTAATAATATAAGCAGTTCATTAGATTGCTTCACTGACGGTGTCACCAAAGCAAATGGTATGTAATAATACTTAGAATGTAGAAAAGCTTATCATATCATACATAGTCAGTCAAAGAATCAAAGGATTTTCAAGTGTCATGGACTAGACTATTGTCGTGGTGCTCATTAATTTAATAGCTTTTTATTGGACTTATCAACTACCTCGTCCTCTACTCGAATTTATAATTATTAATATTATTGTCTCCCGGTTAGCTCAATCATTATCTAAATGTTAATGTTAGTAGGGATGTGCCAGTGCCCATTAATAGTTATTATCTTATCTTGTGATATAATTTTTACATGTAGTAGTGTTGAAGTACTTGTGTTTAAAACCATCATCACCGCATGAATGAATATTTACTTTACAGCATTAAATTTGTTGCTGAAAGTCACATGCCACATAATGATGAAAGAAAAGCATTCACATGACTTTACTCCACCATCAAAATCAATTCCCTTAATTTCATCATCAATTTAATTTGATAACATAATGATCTCATAAACATGCCAATGTCTGGTATATATTTTAGGTTTAATTTTGGCCCAGTTTAATTTACTTTCACTAGACCATCATACATCATATCATTGAAGCCTTCCTCGTTGCCGCACCCAAGCAAGCCAAAAAATGCATTGTTCCTTTTACCAATAACAAGTCTAAATCCTGCCCACCCACTATTTTGATTACTCACTGGGGCCCAGCTCGGCGCCAAGTATAATTTGAAGGACCGGGGCCACGTCACTGACCAATTGGATTGGGCAACTTTCTAGGCTGGTGATGAGGAAAAACAAGCAGGAGAGAAGAGTAGGAATAATCATCTTAATCAGCTTTACATGACCATTAAGTAAGTTAATAGATTACACAATAAAATTACATTTAATTGCCTCAATTAATGAAAGCTAGTTTGCATTTTACGGCACGCACGTAAGCTCAGACTTCCGTAATCAGCTGCGTTTGGTGGACACGGAAGGCGAATAGAGATTAAAAGTAAATTTTTACGATGCAATTAAAGGTTTAACTATGAGCATGTTTTAATGAGCAGTTTTATACAGCATAGTTCTTTGAGTGTAATCTTAAAGTTACAGTTTAGCTGGATTTAGTTAAATGAGGAAAATGCTGTTTTTAAATTAAAATGAACTGAGCTTATATGCCTTGTCAGAGATCAGCTGATGTACATGTAAAGGAAAGTGAGTTTTTGTTGATTTGTGTGGAGGGACTAAAATTTGATTGCTGATTAATGTTTAATTGTAGTAAATTAATTTAATTGGGAATTAGTAAGGCTATAGAACAGTTAAAAGTAAAAACTCTAAGTTACAATAAAAACTTGTTATTTTTTTAAGTTCCAATGCCAGCGATAAACCCAGTTTATACAGCCCAGCCTGGCCCACAACCGCCACAGCAGGTCCCGTTGCAGTCTAATATTCAACCAGGCCAGCCAGGGGGTGGAATAAATTCCGTTATGCAGCCTCCAATAATCCCAGTGATGCAGATGAACTCAATACCACCTCAACAACACCCGCAGAATCCGGGAGGAGGGGGACCCAGGTTAGGGATGTATCCTCAATATCCGCAGGTACCGGGAGGAGCTGGTTATCCTCCACAACAACAACCACAAGGTGTGACGCAGCCTCCCACGAATCCATTTATTTCTATGAATTCGACTCCAACGTCATTATCGACCCCTATGCAGCCTCCTTCCGGGATAACAAATAGTGCTAATAGATATCCCAATCCTAATACGATGCTGCCTCCGCAGCCGCAGCCACCCCCGAATCAATACGCACAACAGCAACAACCAACGCATCCCCCATATCCCACCCCGACCCCACAACGACCTGGAGTTGGAGGAGGCTATGTTATATCTGGTCAACCTGTTAACCCTTCAAATCTTTATCCTAGCATTCCTACCGCGGTAACAAATAATAATTATCCGCCTCAGCTGACAAGTAACAGTCTCCCAAATCAACAAGTTCAACAGCATCCCCCTGGAGGTCTTCCACAAAATTCACATCCTCATCAAAATAACTCACATCAGCCTCAAACCCAGCCCCAACAATATCCCTATAATAATCAACATGCCTATAACAACGGTGGAGTGGGTCAGATAACTGCAGGCATGAATAATATGACCGTTACAAATCAGGGCTATAACAAAATGTGGGGAACAGATCATGCGGATTTATTAAAAACGCGACAGGTTTTGCCCCCGGAAGGAGTAAAGTCTCCGGAGATACGCTTCCAACACGAATATATGAATCACGTCAACTGTTCGCCAGAGTGAGTTGTTTTATAATTGGTATTGTTATTTTGTTTTATTATATACATGTAAATACTTTTTAAAAAGTTTCACATTATGATATTTGTTATTGTTTGCAGTATATTCCGGTGCACTCTCACCAAAATCCCCGAGACCAAAACACTACTTCAGAAGGCGAGGTTACCACTAGGCATTTTAATTCATCCTTTCAAGGATCTTACGCAATTACCTGTAATCCAATGCTCGCAAATCGTCCGATGTCGCTCCTGCAGAACCTATATAAATCCATACGTCTACTTTGTGGATCAGAGAAGATGGAAGTGTAATTTATGTTTTCGTGTTAATGACTGTAAGCCACAAAATGCTTCAGATATCAATCAGAAATTGAATACTAAAGTAATGTTTTTTTTTGATTCTTGAATAATTTGGTTTTTCCTTTTTTATTTGCAATTTTGGAATATCTAGTGCCAGAAGAATTCCAATATGATCCAGTTACGAAAACCTACGGAGATCCGTCCCGTCGTCCTGAAGTGCGCTCTGGAACAATCGAATTCCTCGCACCTGCCGACTACATGGTTCGGCCTCCTCAAGCAGCAGTTTATCTGTTCATTCTCGATGTCACAACGCTAGCGGTGGACACTGGCTACCTCAAAACAGTGTGCGATGTATTACTAGAACATCTTGACCAACTTCCTGGGGACTCCCGAAGTCAGATTGGTTTCATCGCTTATGACTCTGCTGTCCATTTTTACAATATGAATTCTAGTCTGAGTCAACCTCAAGAACTGATTGTATGTGACATTGACGATATTTTCATCCCCTGCCCGGATAGCCTCCTGGTGAACCTAGATGAAAATAAGGATATTGTGCGACATCTTCTTCAAAATTTGCCTGGAAAATTCTTGTCAAGTCAGAATGAGCCTAGAAGCGCTCTTGGAGCTGCTCTCCTAGCCGCTCATAAGATATTGGGGCCGATCGGTGGAAGAATAACAGTGATTTCCGCGTCCCTACCATGGATTGGGCCTGGAAGTTTGCCAAATCGGTATATTGATGTGAAGACCGTGAAGGACCTCACAGCAGCCTTAAATCCAAGCACGGACTTTTACAAAAAACTGGCTTTGGATTGCTCAACTCAGTACATCGCCGTAGATATATTTTTCCTCAATAGTCAGTTTGCAGACGTCGCGTCGGTCAGTTGTGCAGCGAAATTTTCAGGAGGGTGCATCCAATATTTTCCCAACTATCACTTTACGGAGAATCCTGTCCAAGCCAAGTTGTTCGAGCAGGCGTTTATGCGTTACGTAACAAGAAAAATAGGATTTGAGGCGGTAATGCGAGTACGGTGCAGTAGAGGGATGAGTATCCACAGTTTTCATGGGAATTTGTTTGTGAGATCCACGGACCTTCTAAGCTTGCCTAATGTGAATCCAGACGCCGGATTTGGGATGCAAGTGAGTATAGATGAGAATCTGAGTGATTTCCAAACAGTTTGCTTTCAAGCTGCTCTACTATATACAAGTTCCAAGGGGGAGAGGAGGATTCGAGTTCACACGTTGTGCTTGCCGGTCGCTGGGAATGTGAATGATGTGATTCAAAGTGCAGACCAGCAGTGTATTATTGGCTTGTTGGCGAAAATGGCAGTGGACAGAAGTCTCAGTGGGAATTTGTTGGATGCGCGAGAAGCATTTGTGAACGCTGTAGTGGATGTGCTAAGTGCCTATTTAACGACCCAAAACTCCCTTCCCAGCCTGGCACTGGTGGCACCAAAATGTCTTCAAATGCTCCCTGCATATACACATGCCATATTGAGAAGCGTAAGCGAAAACATGTCATCGTTCATCTATAACTGGTTTAATTATGCTCGCAATAACCTCCAGCACATTTAATAATATTTATTTTAACAGTAAATGTGACTTGTCTTATTTTAGGTTGGTTTCCGAGCGGATTTGAAACCACGACTGGATGATAGAACACATTTCATGAATCAGATGAAAACGTTACCTCTGTATCTTCTTATTCAATCCATTTATCCGGATATGTATCCCCTTCATACCATTGCTAATGTCGTAAGTTTTAATGTCTTGTTTTGTTAATATTATTATACCATGTTGTGCCTACTTTAATTATATTCGTTATATGTATTTACGTGTGAAATCTAACAACGTTGACAATTAAATTTTATATAGCCATTGGTCTCCGTGCCTAACTCGCGGTCAACAACACCCGAAAATGGGGAGGAGGATGAGAAATACCCTCAGTTCCCTGTGCTACACCTGTGTTCAGATAGAATTGAGGCTACAGGAGTGTACCTTCTCGACCAGCCCGAACTAATTCTCATCTACGTGTGCCGAAATGTCTCTGTTCATTTTTGTGAGGATGTTTTAGGAGTGCAAGGATTTCTGGCGCTTCATGAAATGGTAAACTACTTTACGATAAGAAGAGATTGATAGAAAATAAAACTTGATACAAAAGATTAGCATGCTAAATAACTAATAATGTTACATTTTGTTTGATAAAGGATGATCTTCCCGAGCTGGAAACAGAGTGGTCTAATCTAATCCGTAATTTTATTGCCGTTCTTCAAGCCAATAAGCCATGTCAAGTTCCTATCCGCATTATAAGGTATAGTTACTACTTAAAAAAAGGAAATGCTGCTTAGTTGTCATTCTCCGATTTTAAGAACAAGAGCGACTTATTTATTAATTTTTTATTCTAGGGAGGACAGTAAAGAGCGAATGTGGTTTGTAAACAGCCTAGTCGAAGACCGTGGGGAAGGCTCGGTTTCTTACTATGAATTTTTACAACAACTCAAAAATATGGTGAAATAGACTAATAGACCGGTTTAAAAAATCTTATTATGCATGTACATCTGACTGACACGTTACATGATATGAAAAATAGGTTGCTTCGGATTTATAAATAAACATTTAGAAAAAAAACTTCTTGTACGCTAAACACGCTAATTGAAATTTTCTAGGGAAATTACTATCAATTAGTATAAAGTTACTACTACTACATCTACTCTAATATTAAATATTATTGTAAGCATTCAAGTTACATTTTAAGCAACAACTCTAGTGCTAAATATTGATTATACACTGTATTTTTAAAGGGGGATATTGAGTTTACTGAAGCCAAAAGGTTTCCTTTTTTTGCAGCCAATGAGAGAAGAAGTTTTAAAACGATATATTAAATTATTTATTCTGATTGTCTCTAGATATTCTTATGGTAGGAAATAGAAAGTTACTATAATTGTCGCTTTAAAACAAATGAGTGAAAAATAGGATAGTATATATTTATAATTAATTAAGCATATATGCCATTTATTTATTTGTATTAGATTTCTTTCCTTGAAATTGTTTTCCTTCGTTTTTTGTGTAACATTACACTATAAATACGTACTATTATTACATATTATATCATATGAAGTGATGAAAATAAAAAATCAAACTTTTTTCAAACTTTAACGGTCAGCCGTAACTGTATGTAGCGTTGCAATTTTCTAATTAATCTTCAAATCTGCAGAGCTGGAGCCAGTGTTGGGTCGTATAAAAAAGGATCTTCCCCGGAAGAATCCGCCTTCATTGAAAAATTTACCCCTCCATTTGGTCTCAATCACTAGAACAAGCTCTCTAAGAAGAATTTTGATTCTTCGGAAGGTTATGGGCCACTCGTAGAGATTAGGGACGGGACCATCCACGCCGGATTCGAAGAAGGAGAATAGCGGAAACCAGACTTTGGTTCGTTTTGAGTCTCTTTGCATAAGGGCTTGGTTATTGGCAAGGGTGTGGTAATAGAGGAAGAGCCGGGATGTGATGTAGAATGCGATAAACACGTCGATGGAGTAGTGTTCGTGAGCTGCCAAAATAAAAAAGATTCCAAAGGTGTTGAGGAGCCAACTGACTGTGTGTATGAAATAGAGTCTTCTGGTTGTATCTGAAAGCAATAAATAAAAAAATATTTAAATTTAAACTCATACAGTTAAGCTAAAGATAAGTAACTAGTTAAGTTAAATAAATTACAGTAACGGTTATTATTGCATAACGTACATTCTGTGACGAAAAAGTTGAGCATTGTAAGTGCGACAGTATGTCCGCTAAACATGTAGTCCCCACATGTGCGTACCCCTTGTATACTCATTCCAGCACCTCTCCAGATCAAATACGCATTATACAGCCTAGTCTTCCAGTCCCCATACGGTCTGGGATTGCATTTAAGATGAGTACCGGGGACGGATAAGCTGGTAATGAGCATGGTCACACATCTCAACAAAAAAACAGTCCCGCTGAGAGCGAAAAATCGTCGGAGAAGAATCATCCTGTGTTTATGAAAGAAGAGGACACCCAACCAAATGGTTAAGAGAATGGTCCCTGTGACCTCACACATTTCAAATGCCCATGGGATATGTGGCATGTTATCCAGGAAGAGGTCGGGAAGGGGCGGATATTTCTCCATGTCAGGAACTCGATCATGCACAATAACCATCACAAGCGCAGTGATCCAAGTCACAATGAAAACATACCCCATTGCCACCAGGGCTTTACTAAACTCAGGTCTAAGATTTCTACAATTGGGGGAAGTCGTGGATGAGGCTCTTCGGCTTGATTCAACGGAGCCTCGGTGATGGCGGGGAGAGCCTGCCTTGCTACCGCTGCCCCCATTTCCTCCCCCCGCAGTACTCGCTCCTGCTGCTTGAGTTGCAGAAGCCAAACCACCATTCCTGGAGCGGAGAAGGCTGACAAATGTTGCAGTGTCTTCTTCGGCTGATGAGTCATTTTGGAGTAGGGGTCGCCTCTTTCGAACAAGTTTGGCTTCGATGAGCTCTTCCAGCTGAGACTCGTCGGAGGTAGTTTCTTGCTCAAAGGTAACTTGACGTCGATGTCTTCTCTTCCCTGTTTGAGGGGCAGTGGATGTTTTTGAAGCTTCCAGAGAGGCCGTTAGTTGACTAGCTCTTTGCTGATAAGATAGCGAAGAGTACGCGAGGGGATGTCCAGTAAGAAGGTTTGAGATTCGAGGATTTGATAAGCACTCTTGTTGTTGCAGCTCAAGGATATCAAAATACAGTCGTTTGACTTCTCCTACAGTCTGCAATAACAAAAAAAAATGTAATAAATTATTAAATACTTTGGAACAGAAGGTTCTTTCAACAGATATCACATCAGAGATCAGATTATCAGATCATGAGGTGTCTGAAATATTCTGTAGTACCTTTATCCCAATGGATGGTGATTTGAGATCGTCTTCCGTTAACAATAGTAAACTTTTCCCGTCAATTTCTTGGTCCTGAGTAATCGATTGGATATAAGATTCCGGATGTCCTTTGGAACGGAGATATGTGGCAAGTTTTTGACAGGTCCATTGTTGGATGGGAGTTGGGTCTCCCAGTGCTTGCGCTTTAGGCTGATCTTCCATAATTTCTAAGCTTATCCTCCAAGCTAAGATAGGAAACTGTCTGATACTCCTGCAATTACAAACAAAATATATTACAAAAAATTTGTCATCACCTATCACCTTCAGTCAATTTGTTTTTTAAATTAAATTAATATTAAAAAAATAAAAACTTTATTTATTTAAAATCCCACACAATAATAATATTCTTAGGCAATAAAAATTTAAACATGTGATAATATCCTCAGTTACACTTACCTCTATAATACTACTTTAGCACTTAAAGATCATTATCAACGATTAAACATCAACTGGAAGGCGAAATGGAAGCTGAGATTTTTTTTAAACTGATAAGATAACACCGTAATTAGCCCCAACGGCAAGAGACAAGTTTGTACAAAATTTAACTAATAATTTAGGCTGATTACTGAGCTGACTATTGACTGCACGAATCAAAAAGTCTGCACAGTTCTAGCTCTACACATAACGGTTCTTCACTCATACGTCACTCTAGCGCTTTGCGGTATCAGAGTAATTGTCGTAATATCAATTACTCCCCAGAACACCCAATGACGAATGACTGCATCCCATTTACTCAGGATTTATTGTTCTGCGCGCTGGGTCTGACTCAACCATTGGCCATTAAAAAATCTCGGCAACATCAACACTCTCAAAGTTTTCCTTCTTCCTCGATAATAAATCTGATCAATTTACAATTAGCGATTTCTTTACAACGCAGACCCCATCCTTCCAACAATAGCTCAATCATTACAGCGTCTATAAACGTCTATACATTCATTTGGTATTAATCCAACAATAAACCACCCCTACAAGCAAAAACTTTGCCAATAAGTTGGCCCCAACGTGGTCACTAAAAAGGAACAAAGGACGTTTCGCAAAAAATATCACACAAAATGACGAATGATACGAGAAATGCAAAAGATTTAATAGTAATATCACGACAAATGACTAACTAGACTATAATTAGAGTGTATTTACTATATAAACCTCTTTGTCTTTATGTTTTGATTTGCAAAAACAGAGAAACACAATTTTGTATACAAATATTTAGCCTAATTAACCTACAGACACAGACCACGGCTGTACTACCAACTACACTACGTAATTATTTTTTTTTCTACTATAATTTGTCGAGAGAGCACACTTTTGACTCTTTTTTTTTGCACAAAACTTGGATGTTAGATGGGGTTTACTTTACGTGATATGATGTGGCGTTATATGTAGCGTGGCGGTATGGTTTGGTAAATGTGACGCGAACGAGATTATATATTTTTAGGAAGTGACATGAGCTCACAAACCAGACGAAGTACCGAGACCAACCACCTGATCCCATTGACTTGACTAAAGCTCCCATCGATTTCTTCAACCCCCAAATTCTTTTTCGCGATATCTGCGAATACTGAGGAAGTGGAATGAGTCAACGCGTAAAAGCATAGCATGGCATGCATTTGCATCTGAAGGGTTGATTTTAGATGGGCTGATCTTGACATGACACACCTGTTTTAGGCACATTGACGCTATCCTGTTCATGTTTCGGGCTTGATGAGATGATGTGCAAACCCCGCCCACTGCTGTATTCCCATGTAGGGAGCAAGTATAGCACAGATGATCCTGCAAATACATAGAGAAATGTACAGAAGAGTATAAGAGCTGTATGAAGCTGGCGACGGCTATAAATGGTACTGGAGTGTAGCCGAATATGTAAAAGTTATTGGAATAGTGGGCGTAATGAGGCGTGAGGAATTATGCGTTTGAGGAATGGACTGTATTAGTGTTGTTGGGGTAGGTTTTGCCAGAGTTTTTCTTGAAGTGGACGGATGGAGGGGAGCACGTGACTTGTAGAAGACACTGGGATTTAAATCACGGAGGCGCAGGGAAGACAAGAGGCTCAAAGCATTGAGTTGCACAAGTTATAAATGTAGGCATGTTTTAAAAAGTAAAGTGGGAAAAATAATGAAGATTTAGGATAGTTAAACAAAGTGTAATTTGTTGAAGATAATTATTTTTAATTAAGTTGAAAGGACGGTGTGTTTTTTTGTTACAAGTGAGAACAGAGAGGGAGGCCATTGGTCAGCAGTCGGGTTATCGTACGTATACATCATTCACAATTTGAGTCATCTTCAGCCATTAGTTTGGGGAAATTGTTGGAAGAGTCGGCTGACCAGGAGTGAAATTGCGTTCGGGTTATTTTGATTTTGAAGAATTAACAACTACAATAATTACAATATGTCAGTTGCAATCGTTAGAGTCTGCGAAACATCTACGTGCGCCCAACCGGCGAAGTTGCAGTGCCCAACGTGTATCAAACTAGGGATCGTCGAGGGATCTTTCTTTTGTTCACAGGTACCGCAGTCAACTGTTTTTGTTTTTTACGAAAATCTGCAATTTTAAGTTAAAGTCTAACCCACCAGTTATGAATGAATGAATTGAAGTTGTATGAGTTTGACATTTTGATTTTGATTTTTAGGAATGTTTCAAATCCAGTTGGAGTGAACACAAAGTTGTCCATAAGAAAGCGAAAAGCGAAGTTCAAGAACATCCTAATACAGAGCCATGGCCAGGCTACAAATTTAGTGGGGAATTGCGACCTTATTATCCCCTCAGCTCTAGGAGACTTCTTCCGGATAAGATTCCCAAACCAGACTATGGAGAACGAGATGACGGACGCCCAGTGAGCGAATTGGCAGTGCGGGGCACGTCGAGCATCAAATCCTTAACTGATGAGGAGATTGAAGGGATGAGGGTGGCTTGCAAGGTATGTATGTCAAGAAGTGTGAAAGGAATGGGTACTTCATTTCAATCCTCAGTAAAATGTAAAAATTACGACATAATTCCAAGTCCCAATCTATTAACCGTTTTAATGATGAAACATTTTTGTATAATTTTTGCTTCAGCTGGGGAGGGAAGTTCTAGATGAAGCTGCCAAAGCCATGTCAGTAGGCACCGCCACAGATGAAATAGATCGGATAGTCCATGAAGCCTGCGTGGAACGAGACTGCTACCCTAGTCCTCTTAACTATTATGGATTTCCCAAGTCCTGCTGTACTTCCGTTAATGAAGTGATTTGTCACGGGATTCCGGATAGGAGACCATTGAGGGACGGTGACATTTGCAACGTTGATGTCACAGTATACCATCGTGGCTTTCATGGGGATCTTAACGAGACGTTTTGTATAGGAGAGAAAGTCAGTCCCGACGCGAAGAAGTTGGTGCAAAACACTTATGAATGTCTTCAAAAAGCCATTGAATCTGGTAAGTCATTAGTCATTGAAATCAATGGAATCCGTACTAAATTCTTAATTTTAATTTAACAACATAATTGATTAACGTTTTTGTTGTTCATTGTTTTATTATTTTTAGTAAAACCTGGAGTAAAGTACAGAGACGTAGGAAATATAATCCAAAAGCACGCACAGGGTAGTGGTTTCTCCGTTGTTCGAAGTTATTGTGGTCACGGGATCCATCGCTTATTTCACACGGCTCCTTCTATACCTCACTATGCCAGTAAGAGAAACGGCAATTGGCAATTCTCTATTACAAAGCAATAATATTGAAAACTAGAAATGGTGCTGATTTTATCACTTTATTATGCAACTAACTTTTATTGAATGACTTCTTTACAGAGAACAAAGCTGTCGGAGTTATGAAACCTGGACATTGTTTCACAATCGAGCCCATGATCTCAGAGGGGACATGGAAGGACGAGCAGTGGCCGGATGATTGGACTGCGGTCACCCAAGATGGGAAGTTGTCCGCTCAATTTGAAGAGACTCTCTTGGTCACGGAGACTGGAGTGGAAGTTCTAACTCGCAGAAGAGATCGTGGAGGACAGCCTTACTTTATGGATTAAATCAATTTAGAAGAACACTTAATATTTCTAAATTCACTAATGCTAAAATATACTTTGGTTAAAATTTTCAATATGAATGATGAAAAATATTTTCACGAAAAACTTTGTATTTTGAATTTGAGCTATACTATGAATCATATGATAATGAGTTATGTGAGTATAGGTAATATATAGATTTAAATGAAATGATATATGTTATATATATGAATGAATCATAAACTGTATGATATATGAGTTCACTAAGCAGTTTATAAAAATCAGCAAGCCCTAAAGTGAAAACCCTCTACACCTTTCTTGATAACTTTTAAAAAAGTGTCCCAGACCTGTTCTCAATATCATGTCATTAGCGAACAGCGTTCTGTCAAATATTATTACAAATGATATTCTTATAGGTTATTTTAAGTGATTCTAAAAGTACATTATTATTAATATTATGATTACCACCAACTGTTAAGATTTCTTGCTTTAGCTTTATTAGTCTTTGCATATCGAAACCAAGATGTAACTTCTAAAGTTCTAATTTCTAAACTTCATTTCCTACTATTATCTTCGCATTTTTTTGCAAACCATTTTTACTTTGTACTTGTAACTCTTTGTAAAAGCGGTCCTCGCTAATTTTGTTTCGCTTATCAAGTTCATCTAATTATATATCTTTATTATGTTATTTAAGTTTATAAATAATAATTAATGCTTGTGAAAGACTTTGCCAACAGCGCCAGGCAAGTTGAAAATATGTATTTACAAAACATATAAAAATGACTTTAGGAGAATGAAATTATAAAATGCTCGATTAATGCCACATGAGAAAAAACTTAAACTGTCAACTGTGTCAGTCCAAAATTATTAAACAGTCATGCATGAAACATCATTCATCTCCCATCTACAACCATTCAATACTTGATTCATTATAGATCAGTCATCATAAAAAATCAGTGCATTTAATTAAGAATATTTAACCAAGTGGTTATAATCATACAAACATTGGAAGCCTCTTCAAGCAAAGCAAACGCATGAAATAGAAGGAATGGATTAATGCACGTCTCTCTCTCGTTAAAGCCAATGCATGCGGAGCTGAATGCTGCCCTGCATTGCTGATGGGCCGACCGGCGGGATCCGAAAAAATGGTACCAAATGCCAAAAGCATCTAAAATGCTTATACTTCTCAGAGGGAGAGCCCCATCATGTGGGAGAAGTTGGCACCCAGCACCCGGTAACTTGGCACCCAAGCCAGCACCCAGGTAAGTTGGCACCCAGCGC